>VMKM01003391.1:0-38110 GCA_008360985.2 Macquaria ambigua | reverse complement strand
GCCCATTTTTCCTGCTTCCAACACATCAACTTCAAGGACAAAATGTTCACTTGCTGCCTAATATATCCCCCCCACTGACAGGTGCCATTGTAACGAGATAATCAGTGTTCTTCACTTCACCTGTCAGTGGTCTTAATGTTATGGTTGATCGGTGTATATATAAGTTGAACTGCTGGACGACAGCTGTTTCCTGTTTCACTGTAAAGTCCATTCTCAGTGTGTGTGTGCGCTGGAGGTTTCAAGATTCCACGTCACACTTTTGCAAGTTGAATATTGAACCAGGATTGACTTCCAAACTATTTGTGATGTCACAAATCATGCTTGTAGGCCCGCCTCCCTGAAAATGGGATTTTCAGTGAGCACATTGAAACTAAATGTGAAAACATCCTTCTGTTGTCAAACTCTGCACAGACATCATTCTGCACAGTGAAGCTCAAGTATCCAGCTGTATGAACAAGAAGAAGAACATGTTTTTGACTGGAGGGGAACTTTAAGGTCTCATGCCTTAATGAAGGACACAGATTTCTGTGAATTGCTAAGCACAAGGTTATTGAT
Source organism: Macquaria ambigua (assembly GCA_008360985.2). Classification (NCBI taxonomy): domain Eukaryota; kingdom Metazoa; phylum Chordata; class Actinopteri; order Centrarchiformes; family Percichthyidae; genus Macquaria; species Macquaria ambigua. Next base: position 37,555 of record VMKM01003391.1, on the reverse strand, counting down.
ACACACTGAGTGAGTGAGCTGAGCAATCATTGCTTTATTCTTATTAAAAGCATTGAGTTGAACTTGTCCTTTATTAGTCGGTTACACGGTGGAGACAATAAAGCTGAAACTGAGAAGACCACGACTGATAGCTGATATCCACCTAATTCACCACAGGAACCCTCACTTATCTGTCATTTTCAGGTAGAGAAGCGTCCAGTGGCAGAATGTGGAGATCACCTGGACTGTCAGTCCTGTCTGTCTGTCAAAGACCCCTACTGTGGCTGGTGTGTCCTGGAGGGACGGTGAGTCAGTGAACATGTGTTCTAAAAAAGCAAAAGTTCTACTGCCAAAGCTCTCCTGCATCCCTGTCCACTCTCTCTGACTCCTCTGTTGTATTTCAGGTGTGGCCAGCGCTGGGAGTGCCAGCGGCGGTCTGTGCAGGGCCAGTGGCTGTGGAGTTTCAACCAGACGCAGCAGTGCCTCAGCATCCAGCACCTCAGCCTCTACAACATCAGTCGTGGGGAGAAAACTGATGTAATGCAGGGGCAACAGTGGGGGACAGATGGAGTAATGCTCAATAATATCTACTGTGTGCCTGCTGTAGTCTTTCTTGACTCTGTCCATATCGTACATTAGAGTTTCAGTTCATCAAATATCTTTGAGCTTTTTAAAAATAAGAGTTAACCCCTCAGACTGTAGAGCCAAAGAACAACACTTCACCAACAATGGGTTTCTGCTCTCTTCTTTTCCTTTTCCATCTTGTTCCTTTCTTTTCTTGATGTTCCTCTCCCATTCTGTCTCCCTGCCTCAGATTAGGGTGTCAGTAGCGGGTCTCCCCAGTCTAGAAAGAGGAGAGGCCTACTCTTGCTTCTTCCAAGACACAGAAACTCCTGCCTCCCTCACCAACGCTGGTGTGATATGCTCCACCCCTGATGCCAGCAGTCTGCCCCCTATTGGCCATGGAGATGGTGAGTATCTTTGTATTTGGTCAGCAGTTGTACCCAATGGGACACCTTTTTTCAGTAACTGCAAAACATACAAAAGTAGGGTATAATTTTTAAATAAAAAAATTTAAAGTCAAAAATCCAAAAGCAGCGCTATACTGCTTCTGAGAGTGACACAAACTGCCTATCCTGGCAACTGGTGTGTTCTGATGCAGAGTTTGTGATGGTGACGCTGTCACTGCGCTTCATAAACGTGACGGTAGCTGAGACAGAATTCACTTTCTACAACTGCAGCTTGGTGCAGCAGCTCTCTGGACGCAGGCCGTGAGTACACGCACACACATCTCAGCACTCGACACATATCATACAGCCTGTCGGACTGAGACCGGTGAGACCTCAACCGAAGCCGAGCAGAGTTGTTTTGACATATTCAAGATTCCCAAATGGATGAAAACCAAGTGGAAACTAGTGAGCAGGATGCCAGCAGGTGCAAGTGAACGGAACAACAAAGTATAGATAACACAGTGTTAGATCACCTGAGGATGTAGGATGGCTTTCTTACATTTTCACTGTCACTGATCTTTATGATGATTTGTGTTATTGTTCTGCCTGTGCTCCTGCTGTGTGCTCTGCTAGATGCCAAGGGTGTGTTAGCAGTCGCTGGGGGTGTAACTGGTGTATCCAACAGCACATCTGCACACACAAACACACCTGCAGCCAAGGAGTCACCATCTACAACCAACTTGTGAGTCCACATTAAGTCTGAAAAGGAAAATGTTGAAATACAAATAGATTTCGGATTTCGGGGGTGTATTCACTCAGTGTCCAGTTTATTAGGAACACCTAGCTAAAACTGAAGCAGTCTAATCCAACTGTCCACTTCATGGTGGTTATAATGCTCAGACTTTATGGAAACTGTTTTGTAGAGGTGTTGTTGTTCAATTGTATGATCATTTTGGAGGATGTAGTTGATGTAGTGGTACTGTTGAATTGTACTGCATTATATTGAGAGGTATTCCTAATATTTTGTCCAGCCCAGTTACATCAGTGAGAGTACTAAATGTTATGAATCAATTCCTCTCTAAAACAGAACATTACAGCCTATGTGTTACATCCTACACTATGTGGAATGTAACTTAGAAGCACTACATTTGTTTATCACACTGCACTGTGCAACATGCTGCACATTTTAGTCTGTGCATGTGCTGTCTGTTTGCTGTTTGTCTTCTTTAGTTTTTACTTTTCAATTTTTTCACTCATGAGTTGCTTTTTAATGTATTTGCATACCCTTCTGTTTTATCCTAATTTTGTCCTCCCCCTGTCTTTTTTCTTCCTCTCCTCTCCTCGCATGTTCACTTGTGCTTCTCCATCGTCCAGTTCAAACCGCCAACCCCCACCATCCCACCACCCACCAGAAAACTGACCCCTTTGCCTCCTACTGTCCGCGCTGCTACAACAACACAGCCACTACCCACTGAGACCCCTACCCCCACCACAGCAGCTGCGCCTTCAACCACCACCACAGCGACCCCACCCACCACCCCTAATGCTGAACCCACCTCACCCCTTACCCTGGCCACAACGTCCCCCTTTGCCGGGATTTTTACCCAAGCCACCACCATACACACGGATGTCAGCACCACCAGCGGGTCCCTCTCTGATGTGGAGGGAACGACGGAGGGAAATGGTGGCACTACAAGAGGTTTTTCAGAGGAAGAGGAGACTGAAGCCTTGAATATCACTGATGAAACTCCTCACACTACATTATCCAGCAGCACCAGTGGCCAGGCAGACTCTGACCTGAGACTTTTAGAGCCATCTGGTGAAGCGGTGGTCTCCTCCTTCGATGTAAGCTCCACCACCTCCAGCGAAGTGGCCCTTTTAATAGACCTTCCTATCAGTGACGGTAAGGAGGCCATTCGTCTGGCCAGCTCTGAAGAGAATGACTCCCCTCCATGGGAGACTGAGTGGGACAAGCCAGAGGGAGAGACTGACGTGGACTCTGCAACAGGTTCATCTGTTCAGTCCTTCATCCATACACAATCACCTGAAACAGTTATTGACCCCGACTCTGAATCTGCAGCAAACTACCAATCGGATTCTTCGACTGACTCTCATTTTCTGGTGAGTGCAGAAGGCACATGTGCAGCTCCTCCAGGCTGCTTCAAGGGAAAGTTCGACAGAGAGTCAGATAAGAAGAATGATACCACTCTCATATATGGAGGTGGTTAGCTTAGCTTAGCTTAACATAAGCTTAGCTAGCCATCGCCTGGCTGTTGCTTCATATTTATATATTTCTATGCATTCACTATATGAGAGTGGTATCCATCTTCTCTTCTCACTTTCGATAAGAAAACAAATAAGCATATTTCCCAAACTGTTGAAGTTTTCCTTTAAAAATCCTGCAGAATTAACCCAGGAAGATCTAAGATGTTATCTGCAGTCAGTATATAACTACATGGTCCACATTCTACAGCAATGCAAACAATGAGGAATACTGACTGCTACGCTTGCATTGCAGTTATCTTTATTAGCTCTCCTGTCAACAAGAAAGGCAAATGACTGACACTGAATCAATGTGATCTCAGACTCGAGGATGGAACAGAGAAATTCAAGGCACTAACCTGACAGGATTTATTGAGTAGTCTATCCCCCCCATACTCTCTCTGTTCAACTCCTTCAATGCTAGCTGCAGATACTGATATTTCACTAATCCAGGAAATCCAGTGTCTCCCACAAGCAAGAGTTGAAGTTCTTGTTGAAGTCATGTCCCTCCTTGTGTCTTACCTGCGTGTCCAGTGTTTCGTTGCTGTGGTGTGTTCTTGTGTTTTTTAAGTTTCATGTTTTGTTTGCAATTCTTTGAATTTCTGACTTTCTGCTAGACTGGGTATGAGAAGGGGGATTATTTATCTTTATAGAGGATTCACCTCTGTTTTGTAGCACCTAAATCTAAGATGTCTTTAGGTAGATCAACAGTATGTGGACCATCTCAGTCTTGTTACATTTCTGTGGTGTCATATGTTGGACAGACTGTAAAGCCCCTTGAGCCAAATTGTCATTTGTGATATTGGGCTATATAAATCATATTGACTTGACATGTTCAAACATCTAGTGGAAGTCTGTCTCGGACAAGAGAACTCTTAAGTCTAAGCAGCTTGGAGCGACCACATTTAAATGACCACGATTATGAAATAAGTTGTTTGCATAATGTTGTCCATTTTGAGCAGGATGTAGATGTCAATATAGCTGCAGTTTATTTTCCCTCATGTATAGATATTTCTCATCGTGATGGTTAATAATGTGTCATCAGGAATGTCCGTGTGTGGAGAAAGTTCAGGACTCGTCTCTGCTTCCTGTCAGTGTGGAGAGGAAAATCACTCTGGTGGGACAACACCTGAACCTGTTCCAGGTAATGTGTCCATCCATAGGGTCCAGAGCCACTTGCCTTAGTAGAGTAAGACTACAGAAGAGCTGTATTTATGCAGGTTATTCGTGAAAAGATATCCATCGTCAGCTTCAGCTAAAAGGTTCAGGTTTCGTGTTATTATCAATAAGTCTCTTCACCAGCTGTGAGTACGACAGAAGCTTTTCAAACATATTCTGAAAAGTTTTCTATATGGGTGCCATTTCAGTTTCACTTCATAAAGATGTAAAATCTCCACAGGGGTTTTGAGGCATACTTTGCTTTAGGATAGATTTTCACTGTCATAACAAAAAAGTTATTATTATGTGAAGACTTTTAGTGTTTTTCCCCCTGAAATTGAAACCTTTTGCAGTGACACTGTGGTACTGAAACAGTTTGTTTTGTTTTGTAATGTACTGTATGTGGTGTGTACATACAGGATGAGAATTTGGACTACGAGTGTGTGTTGGACATTGAGAACCAGTCCGTGGTGGTTGATGCCTCCGTGGAGCCGGATGCCACACAACAATCAGTCTTCTTCATCACCTGCCGATCTCACCAGGTCAGAAGATATCTCAGTATAGTAATTTATCTCAGTGTGTCTTCAAGTCTGGAAATAATGCTGTCTTGGCTTCTTTTAAGCCTCTGAAAACTTGGTTTCAAATCAAGTATTTCTCTACAACATTAAATATTCATGACTAAATAAGGGAAAAAAACATCCTTAGTTATTACATATTAAAAACTCAGCTGATCTACATCTTCATTTTGGGTTCAACATAACAAACCGCTTCCATCAGATTCTGATTCAAACTGACTGGTGCGCAGAAATACGTCACCTTTTTTCTGCCGACTTCAAACCAGTGAGAAAAGAAAGGAATGTATTCGTCTTTAATGTGAATTAACCAAAAATGTTCAAACTTTCAAATATTACATCTTTCATAGTCATAAACTGATTGTTTTCAGGGCCTTTAAAAAATAGGCTCATATGACATAGAGCAAGCAGTTCTTAGATGGGTAGAAGTTTGTTATAACTTATTAATTTACAGTACAGTATTCTCTCTAAATTAAGTTTCTGTAGATGTCTTTTCAGTCATGGTTGCTATTAGTCCCATGCTAATCTGATCACATTCATCTCTCCCAGTGTGCCAGCAGAGATCCCATCTTTGATAAGATGTCTGCATGTAGTTTGAGTTACAGCTGTGCAGCAGCGATACAAGAATTAGCTTTTATCAAGTGTCTGTCTCCATCTGATGGAATACCCCATCTGGTCTCATTCATAATGAGACTGTAAATCACTTTAAATCAACAAAAAGAACACCAATAAACCAGCAGCCATATTAACAAAAATCAATCAGCTGTCATCTCTTGATTGTGTACTTTTATGTTTTCATGAGTGTGTTTCATTAGCTCTCGTAACCAGATCATTTGACACATGGCTGTGCATAAGATCAGCTCGTACACCATGTGACAAGTCGTGCTCACGCTGGTTTGACTGTTGGTTGCTGCTGTTGTTTCAGTATGCCTATTCTGCCTCGATGGAGGAATACCCAGCCATGATCAACGTCCGGAGGAAAAACAACTTCCTCATCGACAGCGCTGAGGATCTGTACGGTGGGGGCGGTTCACTGTGTGTGTCTCCACCATGCGTGTTATAGTGTAGTGTTGTTGGTGTGCGAGAGATGTGAGTAGTGGGAACATATTGTGGAGTTGCTTGACATTAAAGTAACGTCCCTTTCTCTCCCTTGCTTCAGTGACTCTGTTCAACTGTTCAGTGGGGCGGTCCGACTGCAGCCGGTGTCGTACTGCCAGCCCCAAGTACAGCTGTGTTTGGTGTGGGGGTGCTGCTGGCTCCCGCTGTGTGTACCAGGACTCCTGCACTGATGAGATCAGACACACCTGTCCTGCACCCGTCATTCACTTTGTGAGCATTCTTTACCCTCTTTTCAACACGTTCTAAGGGTTTTTCTTTTTGCTTTGAGAGAGAAAGTAGGAAACTGAGAGAAAGGGGTGGAAGAATTAAGATCCTAATGATTTAATTTTTATTATGTATGATGTGAATTGCTATCTCGTTTTGACCGCTGGACTGATTTTACAGTCTCTTTCATTCCCCATCTGACAAATTGGATGTTTTCTGTGAGAACTTGCACCAACTCAGATGGGCTGCATGTCTGTTCACTGTTTATTAGTATTATTATATCATAAGTCAACAGTAGAGAGACAACAGGAAATGAGGGGAGAGAGACGGGGAATGACATGCAACAATGGTCTCCGGCCGGACACAAAAAAGATATTGTGGTTCATGGTTGGCACCTTAACCCCTAGGCTGCCAGGACGCCCTGTTGTTTTATGTTGTATAATTCAATTCAATTCAATTCAATTCAGTTTTATTTATATAGCGCCATATCATAACAAAGTTATCTCAGGGCACTTTTTCGAGTAGAGCAGGTCTAGACCGACTCTTTATATTTACAGAGACCCAACAGTTCCCACCATTAGCAAGCACTAGGCGACAGTGGCAAGGAAAAACTCCCTTTTAACAGGTAGAAACCTCGAGCAGAACCAGGCTCTAGGTGGGCGGTCATCTGCCTCGACCGGTGGGGTTGAAGGGGGAGGGGGGGAGCAGGAGAGAGAGAGCAGGAAGAAAGAGAACATACAGCAGCACAATACAGTTCCACACAGAGATGTAACGCAATGGTTGTGGTAATGGTATGGATGTCAACACCAACAGAAACAATACTAAGAGCAACATTACAGCAGCAATACTAATAATAATAGCAACAGCAACTGCAGCAGCGGGTGCAGAGGAGGAGCACGGGGGCAGCAGGTGGCCGCAACCATAGATCCAGACTCTACAGCTCCGGAGGCAGAAACACCTGCAGAAAGCAACAGAAGGAGAGAGAAAGGGGAGAGAAAGCACATAAGCGAATAAACAGCAAAATTTGCTTTGAAAAGTGGGGTTGGTGGCAAATAAATGAGGGAATTTCTGCCCCTCAGTTTGTATTCAGTCAAACCATCAGCCCAGTTTCATCAGTTGCATTGACCCATGAGCTGACTGCTTCATTACCTCCCTACTGGAGACCCTTTTTTCTGTCAGTAGAAGGCAGGATGTACATTTCATACTCTTGGCCCTCTTGTGTTTCAGGTGGACCCAGTATCCAGTCCCGTAGAGGGGGGCACAGTAGTGACTATTTCAGGCTCTAACCTCGGCCAGAGAGCTGAAGACATCCAGGACTTAGTCACAGTAGCCGGGGTCCCCTGCAGTGTCATCCACAGCAGATATGAAGTCTCCTCCAGGTAAGTCATTGTTGCACCTGAACAGAAACTGCTTGTAGAATTAACCTTTTTTCCTTTTTTTTTTCTAATTGTGACAACGTTATATCTTCATCTCATAGGATAGTGTGTGAGACTACGAGTAGTGGAGGAGAGAAGAGCGGCCAGGCCTCGGTCAAAGTGAGGGGGGGGGGACTTGGACTGTCTGCTCAGATCTTCAGCTTCCAGGTAAATGCAGCAACAGTCGCTAGAAATCAAGTGACTCAGAGAAATCAGGTAACCTTGTGTGTAACTGCTGCACATCAGTAATCAGAGTTCTTCCAACCCTCAACCTCGTTTTGGGAGCATTTCTTAGTGAAGCTGTTTAATGTCCGTGTCTGTTTATCCAAGAAAACACAGAAGATTTCTGACCCATTAAGGAAGCAACAGCTCCCACATGGCTTTAGTTAATTAGACTTCACTTTAAATTGTGCCTTGTGAAACGTTAAGTGAACCACTGTAATGCAATAAAGCAACAACATTACTCCTTATTTACATTACAGTAAAAGGACTGCAAGTTTGACAACAGCCTTAACTGATCGGCACAAGTCACAAGCAAATTAATTGTTTCACCAGCTAGCTGTTAGGCAGCCTTCTAGGGTTTCCCAGAATGCCCTCGTGTCTCATTTATCTTCCCAATAAATCACCCGCTCAGTATCGGATTATTGATTCTACTTTTTTTCTCTCGTGCATCTCATCCTGTTTCTTTCTTCTTCTCCGTGTTTCTCCATCACAAGGATCCCGTTCTAAGCAGCATCTTCCCCCAAAGAGGGCCCAAGGCGGGGGGCTCGTCTCTCACCATCAGAGGCCGTAGACTGAGGACTGGACACCCCAGTGAAGTCAGTGTCCTAATTGGAGGAGTGCCATGTGTGGTGTAAGTGCCTCTAATTGACCATGAATTAGGAGTCTGAGTTTAAACATTAAGAGTTGTAAAACCAAACTGACTTATTTGTGGGCTGAAATGTAAAATGTCTGCCTCTGCACAGGCTAAACATTCAGGAGGATCACATCAGCTGTCTGACCAGAGGCAGCAACAGAACAGGAGAACACGCCATCACCGTGCGGTTTGGTGGGGCTGAGCGCCATCTACAGGGTTTGGTGTATCATTACACCCCCAACCCCAACATCACAATGGCTGCTCCGTCCAAAAGCTTTCTCAGGTGGGTATCAGTCTCACTAGAGCAATCTTCCCAATCTATTGAATAATTTAACCCTTTACATCATATACGTTGTATAACTGCTGTGGTGACATGGTTCCCTTAAAGAAAAGGTCTGCCTGAAGCTTGTGGCCTGGATACAGTTAAAATTAAGGTTTTAGGTTTACTGTTTGCTGGCAGAGACATTAGGCAGTTATCTATCTGAGTAAAGTGAAAGATGATGTATGTCCTGATGTTCATCTAGAAGGTATTTCTAGATTGACGAATGGCCAGAGAGCCTCAACTTGTGCTGTTGCTCCGGCATTTAAGAGGCTGAAAGGTTAGTGTAATAACTCAGGATCCTGATTTGGTTGTTAAAAAAATTAGCAAGTGATCATCGTGTCTTACAGCAATACCCACATTTTGCACCCTAAGTGGTAATTTAGGCTCAGTAAATATCCCGTCGGTTGTTATGCCTCTCTGCCAGCCATAGCAATGGACGCATTATGTTTTCAGGTTGTCCGTCCCATTCTCGTGAACAAGATGTCTCTTGAGGGCACAATCGTCCACTTAGACTCAAGAACGAACTGATTAGAATTTGGTGGTCAAAGGTCAAAGGTCACTGTGACCTCAAAATGATCTTGACAAACACGTTTTTGGCCATAACTCAAGAAGTCATCGGAGTCACGTGACTGCAAACAGCGTATTGGAGCACGCCAAGTTAATCGTGATCCAGTTAATGAGTTTCACCTGCAGCTCACAGAGAGGCTCCAGGAGAAAACAAAAGCACCACATGTTGTGTAGTTCTACTCTATGAGTCCAACTTTACATAGTAATCAAGTACATGTGTACCTGTTTAGCCAATACATCAACTGATAATCCTTCATGAATCAGTACAACACAGTTCTATATTCACTGGAATCAGACATATGTATCATCAATATAGTGATCACTTCCATTTATCTAAAAAACTTCACTTTCTACCTTTTATTCAGTTCCTTCCAAGTCTTCACTACATATATTATCTGAGTCTGGACAGACATGATGGGAACTGCAATTTGACCGGTTGGTGGAGGCAAACAACCACAGGACAGTGATTCTAGTTTAATGTTGACATGTAATATAATGAAGAAATTATGTCCTTCGTTTCCTCTACCTTCAACTGCAGTGGAGGCAGAATCATCAGAGTTTCTGGGCAGACCCTGGATGTGGTCCAAGAGCCAAAAATGAGGGTCACCCTCAGTCCTCCTGATACCCTCCCTCCCAGGAGGAGGAGGAGCATCAACAGGAGGAGTGAAGGAAGCCTGAACAGAGGACTGGATCACCGGGGTCCACTGAAGAGATGGAGGAGGATCGTCCCAGAGGCGGACTGCCCCAAGGGTACCCTCTGTCATGTCAAACAGGTACGTTTATGTGATCATGCAGAGAGACAAACTCATCTTCTAACTATGGTGCATTTGTATGGTTTTCTTTTAATCTCTAGAACATATATGCAATATCCTTAATATTGCTGTTGCCGTGTTCTCCTCCAGTACGAGTCTCGCTGCACAGTGAACAGCTCCTCCCTCATCTTGTGTCCGACTCCGGCGGTGGGTCCAGAGGCGAGGAGGGCCAGGGTCAAAGTTCATTTCCTGTTGGACAGCCTCCGTTTTGACTTCAGCGCCATGGGGAATGAAGCCTTCACTTATGAGCCCAACCCACAGCTCTACCCGCTGAACCAGAACAACCCCAGCAAACCGTACCACCACAAACCTGGCAGCATCATCTCTGTGGAGGTGGGTGCCAATAAAACCCACTTCACTTCTTCTTTCTACCACAGACTGTGTTTAAGAAATGGTCCCACTGTCTCCATGCTTCAGAGCAGCTTTGAACACGAACAGTAACAGTGTTCTGATCATCAACACTGAATTTTCCTACATACACAGTAAATATTGCCGTTTAACTCGGACTTGGAAGTCATGCTGTATGTCACTTTGTATCGTTCCCTTCTAGGGAAAGAACCTGGATCTAGCCATCTACAAGCATGAGGTGGAGGCTCGGATAGGGGAGGGGCTGTGCTCAGTGAAGACCCTGACCCACAACCACTTGTACTGTGAACCACCAGCTCAGCAGCCCTCAGTCACAGCCAGCAAGAAACAGGACGGCATGGACAGTCTGCCTGAGTTCACAGTGAGTACATGTTAGTGAAACTGGAATTCAAATCCAGTTTGCATTTACAGTCAGTATGACCCTTCTGCAGCCCGGGGGCTCTGCTTAGGTTAAGCGGGTGGGGAATAAGGATTTAGGATTAGTATTGAGGAACAACCATGCGTGACTGTATACTTAACTGTTTAACTTGTTCAGCTTGATCTGGATAGTCGCTCCAATACTTGTGTAAAACATCTGTGATTGTGTTCTCCAGGTGAAAATGGGGAATCTGAACTTCTCTCTGGGCAGAGTGCAGTACGACATTCAGGCCCAGTCTACATTTCCTCTGGAGGCTCAGGTGGGAGTCGGGGTGGGAGCCTCCATAGTGGCTCTTATTGTGCTCATCATAGTCCTCATATACAGGTAACCATGCACAGCAGTTATTTCACTTCAATTCAGCTGACGTTCCTTATTGTCCTCAACAGGCAGCAATGTACAGATGTACAGTAGTTGGAATATGATTTTCAGTCATTTCACACAGTGCTGCTTTATGTTTTTACCTACATGTTGTCTATGCATCGTTGTTGTTTGTCAGAAGGAAGAGCAAACAGGCCATGAGGGACTATAAGAAGGTACAGATCCAGCTGGAGAACCTGGAGACCAGTGTGAGAGACCGCTGTAAGAAGGAGTTCACAGGTACAGTCCAAACCTTCTGCTACCAGCTTTTAGAAAATAACATCAGCTTCATCACTGTCCCAAATTAAGGAAGATACGCAAACTGAGGCCTTCATTTCCTTTCCATCCTTCAGACCTGATGACAGAGATGATGGACATGTCCAGTGATTTGGTGGGTTCAGGTATTCCCTTCCTGGACTACCGGGCATATGCAGAGCGCATTTTCTTCCCAGGCCACCAAGAGTCGCCCCTGAGACGGGATCTGGATGTTCCCGAGAGTCGAAGGCAGACTGTGGAGCAAGGGCTGGTTCAGCTGTCCAATCTGCTCAACAGCAAACTCTTCCTCACCAAGGTTGGCCCACAGGGTCAGGGTTTTTATTCTTTAATTGGAGCAGGTTATTAAATAAAGGGTTTATTTTAAGGGTGCAGGTTATGTGGATCCACAGAAGAGCCATTTAGAACCACTTCACAGCCTGGGAACAGTTTGTTATTGGGAAGATCTTCACATTAGTATTCTTTCTCTGAGATTCAGAGACAATGAATTACTCTCCCTCACTCATGCAGTTCAGTTGTGTTTATTGTGTAGAAACTGTAATACAGATATCCAGAACACTACGTTTCCCAATATCCTGCTGTTATGGGTAGACAAGGCAGTTTTTGTTGACATCTTCTTTACCCTGTTGTCCCTCCAGTTTATTCACACTCTGGAGGTCCAGCGGACATTCTCCCCAAGGGACCGGGCCTACGTGGCCTCTCTGCTGACTGTAGCCCTGCATGGTAAACTGGAGTACTTCACAGACATCCTGAAGACTCTGCTTAATGACCTGGTGGAACAGTATGTGGCCAAGAACCCCAAACTGATGCTCAGGAGGTGAGGGTGAAGTCAGCTGGTTAGTTTATCTTCAGCACTGGTTCAGGTCCTTATATGTGCACTTCTCCTTTTCCAGAACCGAATCGGTGGTTGAGAAGCTTTTGACAAACTGGATGTCCATCTGTCTGTTTACCTTTCTGAGGGTATGTACGCTGGTGTTTTACACCTGACCACAGATCAGTTTCAGATTCAGATCAGATTATTTAGTCGGGCATATGGGTTAAAATGCAGACCGGTTTCAACCTCACAGGGTCTCCATCAGGGCTGAAATAGTAAAAACAGAGATTACACCTGGGACTCTATATAGACAATACTCCAACAACATTATCACATCACATGATGAAATAATGACATCAAATATCAAAATATTAATATCATAAAGTACTGCACCTTAGCTACTTTTTATTTTTAATTGTTTGTAGCACATGTTCATTGGTAGTTCAATGTCTACTTATGACCCCCATCAAAGATTATGGATTTGGTGTGGACAAGAACTGTTCAACCAAAGAGGGATTTTTCTATTCCGATTGTTTCATTTGAAGAATTTTCAGAAGCTCCAAAGAGGTGAAAGTATTTCAAACATTTGAGAATATACACGCAAAAAAACTTTTTTTTCTTTCTTATCCAATTATTTATCTACTGTCTCTTAAATTTATCTTGGGACCCCTTTGTGAGTCCCAACCCCCAGTTTGAGAACCACTGCTATAGTTAACAGTCCCTATTGCTGAATTATTATGTTTTATTGTTTCTATTTCCTACTAAATCATATACCTTTGTTGCTGCAGTTTTTCCACAAGAATCAATAATGTTAATATTTGATGACACACAAATGACACATCTGTTAAGTTAGAAACACTTTGTATTTGAAACAGGTGTCAGAAAGGCGCTCCATTGAAACCAGTACAAATTAAATTGAGTCTCATTATGACCTCGTACACAGACAGGGTGGCCTTTCCTGGCTGCTTCGAAGTAAAGGAGACCCATTGGTCAGGACACTCATTGAATGTGTTAGTGATAGTGTTGACCCTCCACCTTTACGCTTGGCCAGGAATCAGCAGGGGAGTCCTTCTACATGCTGTTCAGAGCGATAAAGCACCAGGTGGACAAGGGACCTGTGGACGCGGTAACAGGAAAAGCCAAGTACACGCTGAATGACAACCGGCTGCTGCGAGAGGACGTGGAGTACCACACGCTGGTTAGCACACAGAGATACAGTATACAGCATATTAACACACGCAGGGTTAATATGTTCGAGTCATGACACTACAATCAAGGAATCCATTGTGTATATTACAAAGAAAGATCACTTTTTCCTTCAGTTTTGATGGCATTATGTTTGTTCTTTTAGTACTATTGATGTCAAACTTCATTAGTTTATTCCAAACCAACTGGATAAAATATATCACTAACTTTGTGCAAATTAATGTAAGTTTTCAAGAACATACTTAACGATGAATCACTCTTGTATCAAGTGGAAAAATAACTTAACTGTTTTTCTTTAACTTTCTTTTCTGAATTCAAATTTGAATGAGTAAATTAAGCTGACAAGTTCTACTCAAACCAATATGGACAGCTGAACACACTTGAACATTCAAACACTTCCCTACAAACTGAGTGGTAGTACAATATTTCCACCAATAATCAGCCATCCTGTTCATCTGTCCAGACCCTAAATGTAGTGATGCCAGCTGCAGCCACCGGCGGAGGCGCTACTACCCAGACGGTACCTGCCAAAGTCCTAGACTGTGACACCATCACCCAAGTGAAGGAGAAACTTGTGGAACAAACCTGGAAGGGAACCTCCTTTTCCCAGAGGCCGCACATTGACTCATTACACCTCGGTAAATCCAGTTTGTTTTACATCACGCTTCTCCTCAGCATCTATGCTGATAGGTGGCTGTTGGTCAAATGGGCAAGTTTCCATTTTGACATTTCTACAGTGGTATCTATGGAGGCCACGCATCAAACATTTATTCTGCTCAAATCCTTCTTTATAGCTGCAGGAGATCCATCTGTTGATACTAAAGAGTAGAATCAGAGCGTTCAAACACAAACAGTTGCATCTTTTGATTTACCAGGCTTTTCCATCTGCACTTGGATCGCCAAGAGAGATGAAAGCTTCAATTGTCTAACCATTTCCTCTGGGATTTGGAGCAACACACATTTCATATGTGTCTATGTAGTAGTATTATTGAAACTCGGTATTAAATCTGCAATGATAAGCAGTGACATGAGGTTACATAAAAGCTTTTCCCTCCAGAGTGGCGTGCAGGTGTAGCAGGTCACCTAATCCTATCAGATGAGGACCTGACATCAGTGGTACAAGGCTCATGGAAGCGCCTTAATACACTGCAACACTACAAGGTCAGTGCAAGTCACACACACACAAGCATGCATGTGCAGAAGAAAGCTGCTGAAAAAAACTGTGAGTGAAATGAGTCTAGACTCATAAAATCTTTCTGTTTGAGGCGTTTTCTTCTGCAGTGTAAAAGTTGTGATACAAATGTGAAATGCAGGTTCCTGATGGAGCGACGGTTGCCCTGGTCCCCAGGAACACCAAAAATCACCTCCACGACAGCCATGATTACATGCCTGGAGAGAGTGAGTCTCGTGCAATTTTATGTGGATTGTACACACATGAGGGATCTACACAAACACATTATTCACATGTGAACAGATACGAAAAGGAACTCCTAGTAGCCAAAGTGGCTATCACTTTCCAAAAGAGGCTATAAGCTAAAAACACAGAAGTGTATCCTAAGTTTTTAGTCCAATATTCAGACATTTGATTTGTTGGTAAGTGCAGGACAAAGCATGAATATTGCACAGGTGTTATTTTTGCCTCATGATCTGATATTAATGCATTTTGCATTACCTAACGAGACAGGAATATGATTGGCTGAGGTTAGGGACCGTATGCATGCAAAATGGCCAGAAGAGCTTTTCAGATTTTTCAGATTTTTTTTTGATGCCTTTTTCATTTTTTAGACTTCAGACCAACTTCACATTTATCCGGGCTGTATTATATACACAACCTGCAATATTGCACAGTGCCCTGACGTGTGTGTATAAGCAGCTGTATCCAGATTGAACTACTGTATAAGCAAATGTTGATCAGTGCAGATCCTCATGCAGACGTGTGCTGAACAGTATCTAAATAACCAGGGGAGGTCACTGTTGCATTGTGCATACATATGCTACGCTGCACTGGGTAGGATGAAGTGGGGAGCTGAGAGTCAGCAATAAAAGTAGTTAGCAGAGAAATAGGCAGTACTGTTGAATGCAGCTGTATTCTTTGGAGCATCATTTATGTCTGCGGTAAAAAAAAAACAACCTATGTTTCACACCATTTTAAAAAAACAAAAAGGACCTAAATCAGAGAAAACAGCTCAACTGGTTATGCCACGTTCATCACCTCTGTTCAGAGGTTTAACAACACCTTCATTCCACCGTTTTCCCCTCCTACCAGAGACCCCTATGCTTGATGATGGGGATGAGGGAGGAGTGAGGCTTTGGCATCTGGTGAAAGCCAGTGAGGAGTCCGAGCTGCCCAAGCACAGGAGAGGTAGTCTGAGGGAGAGGGGCGGCGAGAGGGCCAAGGCTATCCCCGAGATCTACCTCACACGACTGCTCTCCATGAAGGTAAAACAGAGGATCTGAATTGTATCCATCAAGGTGGCACTCATATACTTACAAGACACAGTATTTAACTTTGTGTTGCCTCCAGGCAGCAAAGTGGACAATTGGGTTCAACATCTGTTGTGGATTCTCCACAGGTCTTAAGGTGTGGTACACAGAGTGTCACAGACTCAGATACCAAGATTAATTACACATTTGGGGAATTCTGAATTCTGACACTATCACATATGAAAAACAAACAAATAATCCACATACAGAGGGACACACAGAGACACCAGAATTGTCAGGGAAAAGATCATACAGCGAAAATGGTACCAGCACTAAGTACTTTTACTATTGGTTTCCCCTGAAGCTTTTTTCTCCCTTTATAAAACACCTGGTATGACACAGTTCTTGTACTGTGCTGACGCCTATTGATGTAATGAAAAGATTAATTTGATTAATCAAATTGAATCAATAGATAACGGAGTGTGAGCTTGATTGTGTGAATGTATGTGCAGATGTGTGTAGAGATCTGGTTTATTTATCTGTTTCACGTCTCAGGGCACACTGCAGAAGTTTGTGGATGATTTATTCACTGCGATCCTCAGCACCAGTCGTCCTGTACCTCTGGCTGTCAAATACTTTTTCGACTTGTTGGATGAGCAGGCTCTGCAGCACAGCATCACGGACCCTGAGACCATCCACATCTGGAAAACCAACAGGTAACTGGCCAGCAGCAACTTCCGAAAGCTTTGGATGTTCGGAGACAGAAATGGTCAAACTTCTGGGCCGCCATGTGAGGAAAGTTAACAAGCTTAAGGGGAATTTTATCCAAAGGTTTGAGAACCTCTTGTGTCAGCCAAGCCTACCAACACAGAACATGTGGGCAAAGGTGATTGTATGGTTTTACCATCACCGATGTTAAGATACATGTTTTGTATATGTGTTACTGAATTAACTAACTCTACATGTCTTATACAGGTGTTTTGACAGTGGCTGCAGGCTGATTTAATAGTAGTTTATCTTTTGAATTAATGCTAAAATCACGTATCTACTATCATAAAATCTGGTGGTTAGTGTGCTTTGCTTTCACACCATAAATTAACCTCCCCAGAGTCATCTTGGAAGCAGTTGTTTAGCCTGCACCAGATTTCAACTGACAGCTTTCACGCCATTACAAATAAACTGAACTAAACGGTCAAAAGTGGTTGTAATCTGAATAAAAGTTAATTGAAGCATCTCTTCTTCTCTGATATATAAATAATGTACATTATAATAAATGTATCACCGTTTACATGTGCATTGACCTTCTTGTCTTGCCAAACAGTTTACCACTGCGGTTCTGGATTAATATCCTCAAGAACCCACAGTTCATCTTTGACGTGCAGACCTCAGACCATGTGGATGCTGTGCTGTCCGTCATTGCCCAAACCTTTATGGATTCCTGCACCATCGCTGACCACAAACTGGGACGGGTGAGCTAATCGCTTTAAGGCACTGCCAATATTATAGAACAGTATTAATCTTTACCACTGTGGCTCTGCTATTAAATAAACAAATTGAAAAACATTATACTACTACTATAGGGTGAAATGATATTACTGCAGTATACAGTTGTACAATAACATGACTACAGTATATTCACATCACATCTCTATACATGGATAAGGGAAGTGATGGGAATGTGAGTTTATTTACTTATTTACTTTTAGCATTGAATATTTTAAGACACTTCAAATTGGGATTTGTAAAATGTATAAAACCAAATAATATAAATAATCTGATGGCAGCACTAACGAGCCCTCAAGCTGTGTTTTGTACCCGATGCATAGTTAAATATTACCTGTTTTATGTGATATTCAGGACAAGTTTCTCCATTTGTCTTCCTTGCACAGGACTCTCCCATCAACAAGCTGCTGTATGCCAGAGACATCCCGCGCTACAAACAGATGGTGGAGAGGTAAGAATATGGCAGCCAGTTGCCCCACTGACCCCAGGCATAAAAAAGAGAGGAGGGAGGGAAGGAAGGAGTGAGAGAGGCCTAGGACAATCTGTCAGGGCCAGACAGAGGGTAGACTAAGCCTGCGAGGCTTCCATGCATGGATGGTCTGAGAGCAGACTGCTACACTTACTACTGTCTGCTGCACATTAAACCCAGCAGATTACACTGGTGATGTATTAAAGCTTCGCTCGACAAGATTTTATGTAACAAATATGCATGTTTTATAAGCCTTATTAGTCTCATCTAAATGAAAAAGGAAAACCGCTGCAGAACTATGCTATACATTCATCCTATTTTCCCATAACAAATTAAACTGAAATTAAAAAAGCTCCCTCAAACTTGGCTACATTTTTGTTTTTTACAAGTTATTTTTTTCACATTTGTTACCGAAGCACTTCGGAACATCGGAAAAGGATTAAGATTAAGTGCAGCGGACCTTGAGACAATCACTGCTCACAACATCTTCCGACGCCACCGTCTACTCTGGCTAATGTCCGGTCACAGGAAAATAAATTGGAGGAAATAAGACTCAGGCTAACCCAGCAACGGGAAATCAGAGACTGTTGTGCCCACATCTTTACAGAGACCCAGCTCCACCACAACATCCTACATCAAGCTAGAGTGCAACTTGACAGGCAGACCATGTTCCGTTTCAACAGAATGCAAGACTCCGAGGGGAGTCTGATCAATGATCAATGAAGCTTGGTGCTCAAACAAAGTCAAAGTTGATGGACAATGTTTCCCAGATGTCGAGTTTTTAATATTAAGATGTCGACCATATTATCTGCCCAGAGTGTTCACCAGTGTTTTTGTTGCTGCTGTTTACATCCCGCCAGATGCAAATTCAAAAACTGCACTACAGTAACTGTATGAGGTCATCAGCAGTCACAAAACAACCTGACGGTATTTTTATTGTAGCTGGTGATTTTAATCAAACAGACCTCAAACTCTTCTACCTTAATTTCACCGGCATGTCTACACCCCCACCAGGGGCAGCAATACCCTGGAACATGTTTACACGAACATTTCTGGCAGCTACAAAGCCCTCCCCCGCCCCCATTTTGGTCAATCAGACCGTATTTCCCTGCTTCTCCTCCCAGCTGATTAAAAGCATCAGAAAAAAACAGTGTGGACAGATGAAACCAAAGCAGCTCTACAGGACTGTTTTGAGTGCACAGACTGGCATATGTTCAGAGATGCCGCCACCAGGAGAACCACATCAGTCTTGAGGAATATACATCTTCAGTGACATCATACATCAGCAAATGTGTTGATGATATGGTGATCATAAAGACAAAGAAAACATTCCCCAACCAGAAAGCCTGGATGAATGGAGAGGTGAGGGCCCTCTCCAGAGCCAAAAAGCTGGCTTTCTGTCAGGTGACAAGGAAGCTTACAGCACCGCTAGACCAAGACTGAAAGCTGGAGGCAAAGCAGGAGGCAAAGCAGAGACATCAGTCTCAATCTTCACACACCTTGAAAATAGCAACACCTACATCAGAATGCTGTTTGTTGATTTCAGCTCAGCATTCAACACAATCTCCCCCATGAAACTGATTGGCGAACTCAGCACTCTGGGCTTGAGTACTACACTCTGCAACTGGATATTGGACTTCCGCACACACAGACCACAGACATTTCGGATTTGTGGTCACACCTCCTCTCCACCAGGGCTGTGTGCCCCCCAGGGCTGTGTGCTCAGCCCCTCTTGTTTACTCTGTACAGCCAAGACTGAAATCCCCGACATGGAGAGAACTCTGTTGTGATGACATTACCATCATCGGCCGGATTTCAAACAACAATGAGAATTCATATGACGAGGAAATTAACAATCTTAACAATCTCTCAGGAACAGCAACAGAGGAGGGATCCCTCTCCCAGGACAGACATACATGAAATAGATGTCATGTGTGCAGAATAGACCAACATAGTAAAATTAAAATATGGACAAGCATGAATAAAATGTATAAATAGAATGGATCCAGGAGGACGTTGAGCAACTTCAGGTGTCGCCAAACAGACCACGATGCACGACACAGGAAGCAGCGACGACATCAGACATCACTGGCTGATGATTGCTGGCTTTAAGAGTAACTTAACAACTGAATCTTGTTTTTGTTGACCTCCAGGGGTTTAACTTCTCACCATACTGCAGTGATGTAGAAGTGTACTCAAAGTGTGGTCAGTACTCCCTGACATCACTTCTGGGTAGGGCAGTCACGACTGCTGCATTTTAGTAGTCATCTACTCTCAAAAAGTAGTCAATTAATTGTGGGAGATGTATCATATTTTTCACCCAATAGCAATGATCAATTCTCATCAAAGGGTCTCACTTACAACCAGTAAAGGCTTATCAATATGAATTTCACCAATAATTCCATGCAGTTCTTTCTTTTCTATACATAACTCTATACTTGTCACTTTCCTTCTCTTCATCCAGGTACTATACAGACATCCGTCAGACCATTTCTGCCAGTGACCAGGAGATGAACTCTGCTCTAGCAGAACTCTCTCGTGTACGTTACCCGCTCGTTTTCCCATTTTGCAAAAATAACTTTTTTTCAGCAAAGGTTTAACACATAAATAATTTCCAGACCTGGAAGTTTCCATCTGGGTGGGTGCCTTACAAGCTAGATGTGGAGTTTGAAATAAAATATGAATGGCAACAAATGCAGTTTTTAAACAGTCTGCACCCCCTGACGATTCCTCACCTTTCTATTTTCACTCTCCCAAAACAGAATTATGCTGCTGAGGTCAACTGCCTTGTGGCTTTACATGAGCTGTACAAATACATCAACAAATACTATGATCAAGTGAGTATAGTGAAAGTACAAAAACATGACTGTTAGCTTGTACAGTATGTTGTGCTAGGCTTCAGATGCATTTCGACTACAGGTACAGTACCATCACTGAATCTCTTTAAGTGCTGAAAATACAAATCATAGTTACTATCGCTAAGCCTGTCAAACTTTTCATTCTCGCCTGGCACATGCAATTCATTTTATAATAACGGTGGCACATTTACCACTCACATACTTATCAGTTTTTTAAACAACAGGTCCTTGATTTCACACATCACAGAGGTAGACAGCTGAAATGACAAGCTGTAGCTAGCTAGCTAATTAAGCTAACGTTAGCTTCATGAGTAGGTTGAAAACACTGTCGCTGGATTACTTTTCAATGTTGGACGTGTTTTAAAACAAGAATTTTGTTGAAGGGGTTGTTAAATATGCACTTGATGGCTACATACATGATATCATGCTAAAAGACTGCATGTCCCATGCAAAAAGTGAGCATCCTCATCAGTTAATGAAACTAGAAGACATGTAACGCTGAATTAAAAAACAGCATTGTTTTTGTATTGTATTATTATAAGTATGATAAGGAAAAAAAAAGTAGTAAGAACCTACTGTTATTTAGTTCTAACAGCCCTGTTTGGCTGCTTAGCCAAACACTGTGTGTTCACAGACAAAAGGCTTTTAGGATGAATAGTGAGCTATAGTCACCATAAATAGCTTTATGGTGAACATAAAGCTATTTCACTGCAACATTAGCTGGGGTTACTGGAGTGTAAACTTCCCCAAATCCAATAAAGAGCAGGACACAGCCGCTAACATTACCCTAAACTCTGTTAGTATCCAGGACCGGCTTCCACACAGTGGAGAAATACTACACAGTGGATAGTTGTGAACAGGGCTACACACTAATGTAGTGAATTATGTGCTGTTATTAGAGCCTCATGCACACCACTTCGACATACCACTGCCTCTGCGACCCACTAGATGGCGCTCTGAGGCCCACCAGTGGGCCAAGGCCAATAACAGCCTTTTGCTTTTACTTATAAAAAGATAATCCCATTAAGATATTTACACAATATTCCATACAAATCTAAATCAGTAAAACTGTAATGACTCCATCTTCTCTCAGATTATCACAGCCCTGGAAGAGGACTCCACTGCCCAGAAGATGCAGCTTGGTTATAGGCTCCAACAGATTGCTGCTGCCGTAGAAAACAAAGTCACAGACCTATGACACCAAGGACGGGATCGGTTTTCCCTTTAACCTCGAAGGTGGGGCAGTGATGGGAGAAGATTCTGTCTCCTGGAGAAAAAAGCAAAGTTTTTTCTTTTTAAAGACAAAGGAACATTGTGGCACATGTTGTGATTTTGCTGTCATTTTGGCAGACTGATATTTAGTGAAGGGAGAAATCAATCACTGACACTGGCCATGTTTCCTGTCCCGTATCCAGGAGGTTCAGTAAGACTCCCTTGATATTTCCACAGGTCCTAACACTGGGAGTGAAATGACAAGGAGAAAATGTGAAATGAAGAACATCAAAACTATCATAACCATGACATATTTTAAGGATTCCCCATGTTGAATTCAAACTAAAGAGACATAAGAAAGGTCTTTTTGTTTTTCCTCTGACTCTGCATATCTTGGTGGACTTTCTTGTCAAACTGCACAGAACATTCCTGCAAGTGTACAGCTACACGTATTAGTCTTGTGCTGATGAATGGATGCTGTAGGTGTGCTGAATGAAGAAATGGTGAACGAGGAGGAAAAGGGTTTAATGTCTTTAATGCAGACAGCTGTGGAGTCTTCTATGTCAAAGTCTTATAAAGGACAAACAGATGATGACACTGTCAAAGTGCTGTGGAGGTCTGAGCCACCGCTCATCGTGTTTGAAGGATGTTTTCATTCTGCTTTTAGCTTCCTCAACACTTTTCATTTGTTAAGCTTCACGTTGCCAGTTGTCCTTTTACTGCAGTTTATAGACGCTGCCTCGTGTAGTCTGAACTGAGAACCAGTGTTTTGTTGAGTATGTAGTACTGTACATGAATGCTTTCTTCTCATTAGGATCTACTGCTATTGTGAATGTTCCTTTTATTCATTTTGTAAATGTTGATATCCATTTTGTAAACCATTGTTTTTATATGGATTACCCAAGACAGTTAACTGATCCGTCCTTAAGAAAACCCTGCAAGTAAAGTTTTCTACACAATTTTAACTACACGTAGACAGAATCCCTCATAGCACTACTGTAATCTGTACTAATTCAGTGAAAAAAGCCGATCCTGGCACTAGACAAGACCAAGCCTGACTTTTTAGGAAATAACGCACAAATATAGGAATAATGCACAAAGAAATTGAGGAATTAGGTCTTAAAGAAACATCTTCTACATGATTTATTTTATGTATTAGTGCCACTTCAGGATTTATTTTCCATTTATGTAATATATTTTTCTTCCACTTTTCTTTCTATGTGTGTGATTGACAGTATTTTTCCTTAAGTATTATATATGTAGCAGAGTCAAACAGCCCTCGTAGGTTGGATTGTAAATCCTGAGGTCACTATACAATTAATGATGTGGAATTAAATTACAACATTCACACAGTTATTTTTATTGATTTGTTTAAATTACGTTATTCATTTTTCTTTTATTTAAGTCAGGTTTGATCTTCCATATTACTAAAATGTTTTGACTGTTGTCTATACTGTATGTTCACGCAGCCAGTGTCCAGGTGAATTGTGATCTCATCCCTGAGGTCACTTGACTACAGCGAAGTCACATTTTACAATTGATTCAGCACATGACTAAGACCCGTCAATATTTTTCAGGCTGAAGGAAGTCGGGGAAACCTCTTCCTCCACTGGATATTGTTAGAGCAGGATTGCTGCTAGTTATCAGTTCTTCACACAAACATTTTGCACTGACAGAACCCTTGTGCCCTGATTTTAAGATCTACTTTGCATTCATGTTTTTGGTGTCAAAGTGGATGCCAGATCTGAACAGTGTTACGGCACAGGATTCATAAACAAAGGTGTCTGTGTTCCCCGTTGCTCTGTGACGCCACATGTGAAAGTCTTTTTTTCCACTTTAATTTATTTTGTATTTATTCTATTGCATATGGTGTTGGTTATTATTTCCGGTTATGCCATTTCCAGTCAGATGTTATATCATGTTTTTTTTGTCATTTTTTTTACCTTCTCCATTGATCTGCTCCCAATATAGTTGGGAGGGGTTACTACAAGTGAAAGTCAAATTCACATCAGCTGTCTTGAAATTCTAATACAGTTTCAATCTCTCCTTTTAGATTTTGCATCCATTTTAGAAGCAATAGAGAAATATGATTTCTAATGTTGCAAGCGATTACTTTGTACATTCAAAACATGTTAATACCATCCTTTGCCGTGCACATTAGTGTTGCTTGTAGCTTACTTGTGTATGCAAAGCTCAGTTCTGATGTTTTCCTGTAGATACATACTGCTCTGCTTTAGTAATCATGTGTTCTCTTACTAACTGATAGGATGAACCTAACAACAACTTAATGTGATGCAATAAAGTGCTCCCGCTGTTGATGAATGTCTGAAATTATTCTGATGTTACTCTATGCAACGGATTCTGAAAACGATTGAGGAGATGTTCAGACGACAGCTCGTCCTTTCTGTGAGTTAATTTGTGCTTCTGTCGGACATTACGTATCGGACACTGTTGATCCAGTTAAGAAATCCTTTGCAACATTTTCAGTTACACTCAGTAATCCAAAGGAGCATGTGTGGCAAAGCGTAGAGTTAATCCCTCACTTTACTGTAGCATCATCAAATTTTATTTCCATTTTGAGTGATTTTGATGCACACTACTATATTTTGGTATGTTGACACCATGAAACTGGAGCCATATTAGTCATGTGCTCAGTACTGTCTCACACACAGAACATTAGGAAGGATGATATTTTGAAATGACACTCACTGGTCCAAGGGGTGTCCAAAAGACCAGTGTTTCCCAGCCTGTTTGGCTTCTACTCCTGCTCACAAACTTAAAATAAAATCTATTTATCGCGTTTCTTGCTACCTAATACCTAAATAGAAATCCGCCATTATTAATGGTATTAGTTACACCTGTTTTTTGACAGTGTCACTATGTCTGCCTTGAGAAGGGTCTATAACAGGTCAAAATAAGGTTATATTTGTTACTGACTGGTTGTGAATTAGAGTGCATCATGAGAGGCGGCATGTCTGCTGTTGTATAACAAAGACTATTGGCTTTTTTCTTTTTCTTTTTACAGCAGACAGTTTAACTTGTAGGAAAAGCACCAGTGTAACTATAACATTAATGAATGGCTCCGGTTAATTTAGGTATGTCAATTAACCATGACATGCGCAATACCAGGACCCTACAATTGATACAGCTAAATAGAATGTAGCCATTGTCCATGTTATCAGTGACACCTGTGCTTTTCCTTCTTTGACATGTCAAGATGTACCATAAATACCATAAAAGGGACTGTGGTAAAAAAGATATGCCTACAGTGTATTTTAGAAAGTCATTAGCAGTTAATAACTAACTCCAGGCTATCCCTGTTTATTGACACTTCTTCCTGTCATCAGGAGCTGAACCCGAACAAGTCCAGAGACAGTTAACAGTGTCAGAAGACTACAGTAAAACTGAGTGAGAGCTAAACATTCATCTGCCATCCAACCTGTGAGTGTCAGGTGACTGTGTGTTGTTTTTTTCTTGTGGCTGGAGCGCAATGCAATCTCAAACCTGTGAAATGTAGCCACCCTTGAAAGTGTTTAATGTCTGTTCAAGCACTAAACCAAGGACAAGCGGGATCAGTGTCTTAAATTAGCAGCATCATCACAGCAACTGAATGCAGGTCATGTATCACTCTATGGTAGATGGGGGGGTGGGGGTCGGAGAGGCCAAACTGCAGGTCAGGGAGAGTGTGTGTGTGCATGTGTTAGCATACTAGGCGCACTAGCTTCAGTGTCCTCAATGAGGCCAATCTAACCCCATCACTGCCACTATAGCACAACACCAACTACAATGGATTGGTCACATGATCCGCATGCCAGACTCTGGCCTGCCAAAGCGAATTCTCTACTCCAGCTTCAAACATGTCGCTGTGACAAAGACAAAAGAAAAAAGATACAAAGACATCAAGGCAAACACCAAAAACTGCCACCTTGACCTCAACACCTGGGAGCACATGGCATCCAAGAAGGTGACCTGGAGTCCGTGAGGGAGCTGCACTCTTCAACAAAAACCACCGTGCTGCGGAAGCCAAGCGCAGCCTCCAAAACCACACCAACATCCTCTACCTCACACCCGTGCCCATGCTGGCCCAAGATATGCGGGTCTAGGATACCTGAAGACCCACAAGGATCCAGTTGGAAGACAAGTCATACTCATCTACGAGCAAATGCCGATGATGATGAGCATGTATGAAAATGTGTACACATGTGTGAGCTTGGGTTGCGTATCCGTGAGTGTGGAGTTGTCTCTTGACTGGTTCTGTAATGTTGCAGCTCTAACAACAGGGTTTATTTGTGCTTTGAAGAACTTAATAAATACAGTAACAAGGAGATTACTCAACCAGCTGCCTTCACACTGCATGATGTTTTCAGTGTTCATGATAAATGTTTGGTTATTATCATGAAATATGAATTTAGTGTGAAGCTACAGAGGCTAAACCTCTTTCATCACCTGATATTTATCCCCTACTAACCCAGTGATCTAGATCCACGCAGGTGCTGTTATGATGTGTCTCAGCAGTGCACACACACACACACACACACGCTTCCTGCTCCTGCTGGGAGTGTCTTATTACAGCTCTCTGAAAATGGAAAATAGTAACCAGCCAGCACTTTTCACTAAAGATTGGACCAACATTTGACAGTAATAGCAGGACACAGCAGAACACCTGCACACTCTGATACAATGCAACACAACAGCCTGGCAAATACTACTTTGATGCAGCTTGTAGCGTTCAGTTCTTTTTTGAACTTTGTATCATAGAGGATGACCAGTGAAAATGTAACGCCACTGTTAAGTGACTAACTGTAGTCTCACAAATGACCACATAGCCTGTAGTTGAACAACTCTCTGGCACAGTGCAAACAAACATTACAATTAATGATTGGTTTGACATTTTTTGGAAATAAAGCCTTTTCGGTTTCTTTCCAAGAGTTTGATGAGGAAATCATCAAACTCAAAATTACCCTGCCCTCTGGAAACACAAGGGAGATTGAGCTGTACTGTTATTGAGGTCCCTAGATTGAGAAGGGACAATTTAATTTAATTTATGTAAGGGATCCCATTCCACAAAGGCCATTTGTGTTCTTTTGTTTTTGGAGCTGCAGAACTACCTGATACTGTATGTACTGTACATCAGACTTTTAATCTGGCCTTGAAAATTGAATGTGCAATTTGTTCAACTTGTTTTGTTTTTAAAGGTGTTTTATAAGTAACTTGACCTAATTTTCATAAATAATGATAAAACATTATCACAACAGCAGAAAAGGATTTCTGGGTTTGGGGTAAAAATAACATTTTTCAAGTTTTAGACGTTAAAACTCAAATCATGTTTTTCTCATCATGTTGGTCTCATTAGTCTTATACAGTAACATGCCCACAATGCACAGTACACCGCTTCAGTCATTTAGAGTTAGAACAGTTAAGAGGCCCACATAAGGACCCGTGATAACATGTTATCTGACTATGAAAAGTTCTTCACATGAGGTCGAGAGGCCCTCAATATCTGAAAGGTGACGGCCAAGTGTTCTCACATTTAAGTGCCATCACACCCCACACCCCACACACACACACACACACACACACACACACACACAGTTCATCTCACCTCTCATTTCTTCCCCTTCAACGCTGTGAGTCTCTCTCTTTGCGCTTTATTACCCAGCAGCCCTTCAGCTCATTGGTATCATGAAATCTTGCATGCCATGTCAGGGAGGGAGTGTTAACAGTGCGGTGCTGGCAACAGAAAGCAGAGAATCACACACACACACACACAGAGGAGTGATGAAGGTTGAAACATCTAGTGTCGTATATTTAGAAAGATTACACCTCGTGTTTCACACAGAATGACACTCCTTTGATAGTTTGCGTGTAAACTTTGTGTTGATGTAAATTCAAAATTCTTTCTGGGTTTTATAGACAGTATGCTATTATTTAGCAGCAAAGTGCTTCAGATTATAGTTAACACACACTTTCACATGTGGGATCCCTTCAAGTGCCAATGTCTGATGGGTAACATCCCAGGTAAGAAAAGAACAGGAATGAATGCCCAGTTTTGAAAAGACAAAAACTCCTCAGCTGACCTTCGTTCTCATTACTCTATTGTGAAGGTGTTGGAGGACGGGGATCCCGTTCTCAGCCAGGTTTAGCAGTCTGTGATCCCTGTCAAAAATAAAAACTCAACAGCTGTCACTCTTTCTCTCCTCCCTCAGTGTGTTTTGCTTCACGCGACTCTCCTCTCATCTTTCAGCCCCTCTGCTCTCTGTTATAGCCTTCCCACAGTAGCAGACAAAGAGAAATCGAGGAATCGAGATACAGAGAGACAAACAGTCAGCGTCAGGTTCACTTAGACCAGAAGGGAGTGAAGGAGCTAAACCACACGGTGAAGCAGGTAAACGCCTGACAGGCAGCGAGTTAGGAGGCTGCTGGGGGTTTCCATGTTTAGACCCTGCTGACTACTGCTGCTGGCCCGTGCCCAGTCTGCTGGGAGATCCACCCAACCCTCCCTGCCTCTGCAACATTAAAGGTGCTGCAGCTTCACTTGCTATTGCCACCTACTGCTATCTGTCTCTGTCCTTACTTTATGCCAAAGATTTGACCTCTGCAGGCTTCATATGTCCATCCCTGTTTAATTCAGGATACCAGCTCTTGCATTGCTCCACTGGCTGCTGTGTCTGCAGGCTGCATCTGCTGAACCACACTATGCAGAGGAGTCCCCGCTCAGTGTCTATAGCTACTCAGCAGCATCGCATGTAAGTACAGTACTTCCTTTATCTGTGATACTGTAGAAAAATCTTCTCATTGCACTTGAAATACTGGAAGTGACTGGGTACTTTAACTGCAGACAGACTGCGTTTTAAACCTGAAACACACAAACATTTACCTTGCTGGATGCATTTGCTTTAATGTTTTTATGCAACCTTAAATTCTTGGTTGATCTCATCAAAATGCTTTTACATGACCACAGCAATGCAGTTTGGAGCAGTTAAGTTTAGCAGAGCAATGCACAAATAAAGCATGCCACCATCATTTTAGACATCACGGAGGTGACTTAAATTGTAGTTTAGAGTTTCAGTCAGGATATCAAAGTGTCACGTCTTCACAAGTCTTCATATTATAAACTTTGCAGGAAAATTAGAACCATCTAACTGTTTGATGTGAGATATGGCTCCCTTGTTCTCAGATTTACTGAACTTTGTGGAATGTGCAGGATTTCAAAGTCTACTCTGTGTCCCTCCAGCCACACAGAAGTCAGACCTGTGTTCAGTATTTTCAGACATGACGTGACCCAACCGTCGCTGCAGTAGATCTCCAAAGCAGCTGGGATGCAGAGTTATCGGGTTGCGTGAACATACTGCAAACTGATTTACAGTGCAACTTCCGATGCCCCTTGTCCACTCTTAGCCAGGCAGGCGGACATGTTTCCATGGCAGGATGAATCCATGGGAAACTCTAAAAGTAGTTCAACTCTCCCGGCTGCCCCCAGCAACTGCACACGGACGCAAACATGCACATGCACTGTATGCAGAGGATGCATAGAGGATCAAGTCTTAATGTGACGTGTCTGTGTGTGTTTGTAGGAGTGAAGCTGGGTTATCTAATAGTTTTGAGGCCCTAGGATGCCACGAGCAGCTGGATCCAAAGGACAGCCAGGACTCTGAGGACCCCAGAGAATATTGTTATGGTACGGCAGAATCTCTTTGCACTCATTTACTGCTGCCTATGTTACCACACCTTTATCCTAGACCTCTCCATCCCCTCAGAGCAGTCCGTACTACGTAGCGCTAAAATTATTCTTTCATCAACAATGCTGTCCTCGGTCCCTGTTCTTCTGTCCTTCCCTGCCAGCTGTGCAGCTCCCGGCGAGTAGTAGCAGACAAGCTGCTGAGTATGTGATACCACATACACCTGACACAGTAATAAATCATATACCAACTTATATGATGTTCAGTTTTAATAGAAATACAGATTCAATTTGAAGATCTGTGTCTCAAGCTGGATTCTTCTGTGAGTTATTCCTCACTTCAGACGTGTTGTAGCTTAGAGGAAGTTGTAAAGCCAAGAAAAGCTTTAGTGCCACATTAAACTCCAGATGTAAAATGTGTTCTGTCATGGACCGTATTCACACAGATCAGAGCTACCCTGCTGCTGAAGCTTCAGTTAAAAACATCATATAAAAAGTTAAATAACAGATTCCTTTGTCTCTTCTTAGATTCCTCTTGTTTTTGTCTCCTCAGGTGGATACCACCCTGTCCAAGTAGGTGACACCTTCAACAGAAGATACCAGGTGCTTTCTAAGCTCAGCTGGGGCTATTTCTCCACTGTCTGGCTGTGTCGGGACCTCAGGTAGCTTTAATCAGGGACTGTTCAAAAATAATGTGTGGGGAGGGGGGTCTGCATCTTATATTTCACTTTTTAAAAAAGCAAGCACCTATAATAAATGCTAACCCTATTAGTATTTTCTGTGGACCCTGCCCTTGATTTAGAAAAGCTGGTACAACTAAAGTCTCTCATGTTCTTCCAGCTCCTTCACACTGTTCGTAAGATTATTAAACTGCTCAGATATTTGATCAAATGTAGGTGAAGGTGTCAATCTACAGAAAACAACACATCCCCACTTCCGGTGTAGACAGGAAGTTAAAAGACAAAATTACACAATCTGAGCACTTCCTTGTTGCTGAAACACAATAATGAAGGCCAGTCAACACAGTCAACTTATTTTCCTTTCTGTCATGATGCAGACTAACATGAAGGAGGGGCTGACCTTTGGTGGAGATAACATAGAATCACTAATATCCATAAAGACCCACGTGTAACTGACATATTGGCACACACACACACAAAAAAATACATAACCAGTTTGTTTCTTTTCTTTTGTTTAACACAACTTGAGATGTTGAGCTTTGTTTCTCATGATGATTTCTATCTGACTGTCACAAAACGATAATAAAATCGAATAAGATAACAAAATACATGTTTGCATTGCTGGATTCAGCGGAGAGCAGACTCTCCTGTCCCGTATCCCAGCAGATCTGATCTGGTGTCTGTTTCAGCAGGCTCGGTCGCCGCGTTGCTGTGAAGGTGCTGAAGAGCGGAGCTGGCTTCACTCAGGCAGGACAGGATGAACTTGCTCTTCTTCGATGCGTCAGTGACCCGGCGTTTGTGTTTCAACATACTCTTCCTGTCCAGTGTTATTTCTGTTACTCAGTTTTTTGTCTTTGCATTTCAGTTTAGAAGTTCTGAAGTGGAAATCATTTCTTTCTCTCAAATTCTCTTGTCAACCATCTCGCTTTCCACCTTTCTCAACCTTTCTTTCTGCACTACCCCACTTGCTATTTACTAAAATAGAAAATCCTTTTTTTATTCCCCTTCTTACTCTCAGTGCCCCCACCTCCTCTCTTCTCTTTAATCAGGCTGGTGGTCCTACGAGCCGTCATCCCTCCAGTCAAAGGATTGTTAAGCTGCTCGATGAGTTCAAGCTGGCCGGGGTCAACGGGGTCCGTATCCTTTACACCAGTGGTCGAATTACACCGGGAGCCCTGTTTTTCTGGGGTGGGGTTCTGTAGGCTACACGTGCACGCTCACACATGGATACTATCAATACATTTCACTTCATACAGAGAATATTTAGCCCGGGACAACAAAGAAACAGAAACATTATTCATGTTTTTTGAATCTCTGTCTATGGTTTAATAAAATGAATATCTCATAAATGATTTCTCTCTAACAGAACATTGTTTTCAGAGATCTAACGACAGACAGGATTACGCTGGCCTACTGAAGACAGTACTGCATTGTAGTATACAGTGAACACTGCTAGCCAACAGCTTGCAGACATGTAAAACTGACCTTAATGCCTGCTGGTTAGACATGTGCCTGGTGCTGGAGCTGCTGGGGCCTGACCTGAGGAGCTGGCAGCTCTGTTTTGAGAATCCAAGACTGATGCGGCCTTCGGTCAAACAAATACTTACTCAGGTAAAGAACTGCAGTCCTGAGAAATTAGGATCATATAAGACTTCATGTCACTCAAATAAGTGGAACAATTTGGTGCACTTTAGGTGCCGTTTGCAGACTCAGATTAATATCTTAAAATGCTGCTGAGGAATCACAGAAACCTTGTTTAAGCAACACCTGCCTCTCCTGTTTCATTAGCTTAAGATCAAATCCAGATGCCATAAGTACATTAATGAAAAGTTCAACATTTTGGGAAAAATGCTTATTTGCTGTCTTGCCAAGAGTTCGATGAGAAGATTAATATCACTGTCACGTCTGCACGCTAAGTATGAAGCTACAGCCAGCAGTCGGTTAAAGACTGGAAGCGAGGTGAAACAGCTAGCATGTCCAACATTTCTGTTCTAGCTGTTTCCCCCTGTTTCCAGTCTTTATGCTAAGCTAAGCTAATTGGCTGCTGGCAGTAGCTTCATATTTAACATAGAGACATGAGAGTGGTATCAGGTCATGAAAACATTCAGGGTTTCACGCCTTGTGGATTTTGCACAACTGGAAACCAGAGGCAGCTGATTCATGTGGTTAGACTATTCTCTCATCTCTTTGAGCCACCAGTTTACCCAGATGGAGTCACAGGTCAGAAAGCGTTGTGCAGCCTGCTGTATGGAAGGAAACATCAGCACAAGTGTTTTGTGTCTTCTCTAGGTTCTGCAGGGCCTGGACTACCTTCACACTCATTGTAAAATAATCCACACAGACATCAAGCCTGAGAACATCCTGCTGTGTCTGGAGGAGCAGTCCTACGGTGAACCAGCAGGGGCCAGCAGCTCGTCCTCTGTACCGACTGGGAGAGAAGCCAAGTCCTCAGGCACAGTTGGTTATTTTATAGCTCCAGATGCTGGAGATTGTTTAACAGTGAAGTCTATGAGCAGCCGTCATATGTGTGTACACAGCAGATGTACCTGGAGCCAACTTGTTTGCTAATGTCAGGCGTATAATATACACAGTCTCCGCTCTGTTGTACTGATATCTAAACTAAAAAAAGAAAAATATTTAAGTAAAGAATCTAGTCATAATAATTTAACATGTTAATCAAGCAAACGCATCGTATCCAAAATATCAGACATGGACAAAACTAACTATCCAATATTTGAATTTCTTATAAAACTACTAATTATTCCTTAAGATGAACAAGATGTTTTAACACATGATGTATTGCTGGTTCTTTCAGAGGAGGAGCCGATGAACCCACACAGTCTAAAAGAAATTACTGTGAAGATTGCTGACCTGGGCAGCTCCTGCTGGGTGGTCAGTAGTTGCTCCATACTTTACATGCAGCCTTTATAAAGCTTTAAATCAGCCTGCTGCTGAATGTGTTTGACATTGTTTCATATCCGGACCTATAAGAAGGGTGTATCTTTACTAGTCATTTGGTCTAAACTTGGTTAAATATGTCTCTCTAACCTTTAATACAAGCAACGATCAAAGTTAAAGTTAGGAACAATGTTTATTTTTTAAGAGTGTAAAGTAGCTATAATCAGTATTTTTATAATAGCCCATTTATAATGTATTAAATGACAATTTGGAAACATTTGTAATATGAAAGGGGTCACTCGTAGTGATTAACCTACAGAGAAAAGCTGTAAAAAGCCACTGTCCACACTGCAGCTCTCTGTTTGCTGTCTGACTTTTTGTTTGCAGTTCTGACACAAACCGGGTTTTTTTTCAGGGGTGTGTCCCAATTGGCTAATGAGTTTTTGAATGTATTTTAAAATTGTAATTGTAAATAGGCATTCAGCGCCTTAAAATCAAGCCAACAACAAAAAAAAAAAATAGCCAGTCAATTGAGACAATGCTACTTGATTCCAGTGCAGCTTGATCTTGCATTTATCTACATTTTCAGACTGTATGTGTATATTCTACGTGAGAATTTACTTTCCACATAACACCCTGAGAAAACAGACACTAAAAGATTCAAATTAAAATGTTCTGTCTGCTATGTCCGTGTCTCTTTCTTGAGCCAGTACAAACATTTCTGTGAGGAGATCCAGACCCGTCAGTATCGCTCACTAGAGGTTTTACTGGGATCAGAGTACGGCCCGCCTGCTGACATCTGGAGTGTCGCCTGCATGGTGAGGGAAAAACCAAACAATATGAAGTTTACATCGTGTGAAATACCCCAGACATTTGTTTTGATCATCTTTAGCAGTCATGGTAAAGCAAATGTAATAACCAGCCAGTAGGTTTTGGAGGTTTTACTGGATAAGTCAACACTTGCTAAAAGTAAAGTCAGTGGATCATCAAAGTCATGGGAATTGATCCTGTGGACACCATGGATATCTCAGATTTCATGGCAATCCATCCAGTTCTTGTTGAGATGTTCCAATCTGGACCGAAGTGGTGGGCCGACTGACAGACCAACACTAGCATCCCTAAAACACCTGTCGCCTAACCTTTATGTACAGGCTGTGTCAGGTTGTGTCACAATTAAAAAACAAGACGGTGTGGTTGTGTTGGTCCTCTCTGTAGACGCTTACTTGGCCACACATGTCACCCTTTCCTTTCCTCTTGCATTCTCTCAGGCATTTGAGCTGGTCACTAGAGACTCCCTGTTTGAACCCAAAGCCGGAGAGTCCATCTCCCAGGAGGAAGGTACGTTCAGTACAGAGTGCTGACACCGACAGAGGCGGGACATGAACTGACACAGGATTAAATGAGATTACACTTCGGCTGCATTGTAATTGTTGGTGCAGTGTATGCTAATGTGTAAATGTGTGTGTGTCTGATGCTTGCATGTGTGTGTTTGCTCTCTCCATCTACCTCAGACCATATAGCCCAGATCATGGAGCTGCTGGGTAAAATCCCACCAGCTGTTGCCTTGTCGGGTAAATACTCTGCAGAGTACTTCAGCCGCAGAGGTAAGTCTGCTACTTCACTTTGTAATTGATTGAAGTCTGTTTGGACGTTGTGCCGGTATGATTCTACTTTTCTGGATTTCTTCCTAGTAAATCATTTTGATACGATGATACTGTGTGTTTTTCATCCAGGTGACCTGCGTCGTGTTGGTCCACTGAGGCTCTGGAGCCTGTATGATGTTCTGGTGGAGAAGTACCACTTCCTGTTGGAGGAGGCCTCTGGGTTCTCAGACTTCCTTCTTCGCATGTTGGACTATCATCCGGAGAGGAGGGCCACTGCTGCACAGTGCCTCCACCACCCTTGGCTGACCTCGTGAGAGCCTCCTACATTGACCTGGCCAGTTTCTGAACACAAGCTCAATCTGTGAGGTGTTAAAAATGCACAGGCCATCTCTGATGTTTTATACTAGAGGAATCCAAAGAGCTGTTTAGAAGACAGTTTGTATTTCACTCCCTGTGATTGATGGGTTCCTGTGAAACGTGGTGTTGTCCTGACTCAACACCAGATAGAGAATAGGATGCCCCTCTCCACTGGAGCTCCATTACGCACTTTATGCTGCTAAGGTGTTTTTACATAGATCCTTTAGTAGAGCTGCTGTAGGTCTTTGACTGCCGGATCTTTGAGTCCTATAAGTAGCAGCTCTTTTGGGGAGAAGAAGATTCTGTATTGTCTCCTCCTACACTGCCAATTGATGCAAACTTTGAGGGCAGCTATTATTCAGTAAGATTGAATCTTAGCAATAAAATCAGAGAATGATAAAAAAAGTATACATTTAATGATCTTTCACATTGTATGTACTGTAAAGATGTCTTTTAGTTTACTTTTTTACAGTGTACTGATCAGCTTGAAAAAATAAAGGCAGATTAATTGCAGGGCAAATGTACAGTAAGTCATGTCAAGTCAGTTTTATTTAAATAGCCCAAAAACCACGAATCACAAATACTTTATCTCACACTGCTTTATTAGAAATTAAAGTGCCTCTTTCTGTTCCATACACGCCCAAACTTGTTTTGTCCTAGAACCTCCTGCTGTTGATCTCAACATGTTTCTCTGAGGATGAATGGGTGGAGTTGAATTTCTCATCTGTTTTGTGCTCCTTTAATTGTCATGTTCCACAGACCCTATATTTAACTTTTCTCATGCGTTTCCCATGTTTTCTTCTTCTTTTTTTAATCTGTCTTTAAATTCACTTCCACAGGGTCACAAACTATGTAATTATCATACATTCTTTCACTTTATTTCAAATATTTAAAACTGCACAAATCAACATTTTCACATAAACAATGGATCAAAGGACTAAGTGTAATGTGAAAGGAGTTGCACATAGTGACAAACTCACAGAGAATTATCACCAGACTTTCCCCATAACTGCTAAGGCTCTTTCAGGTCCTTGTTTTTCTTCTCCAGCCTGCAAACCACACTCTCATACCTAGCAGGCAGCTGTTTACAGTGAAAATGCTCTGATAAAGCCACTGTGCACTACCTGGCCAGCAGCAAGTTCACAATACTGTATAAAGTGATTGTATGTTAATGTTGTGTTTTCAGTAGGTTCTGCTGCCCCCAAGTGGCCAAAAAAAATCAATTCATGCAAATGCCCACACACAAAACAAGGGGCTAAAAG
Source organism: Macquaria ambigua (assembly GCA_008360985.2). Taxonomy (NCBI): domain Eukaryota; kingdom Metazoa; phylum Chordata; class Actinopteri; order Centrarchiformes; family Percichthyidae; genus Macquaria; species Macquaria ambigua. Next base: position 960 of record VMKM01003391.1, on the reverse strand, counting down.
TGTTACTTTATGTAGCTCAGACTTGGATTATTTCACCAAGAATAAAAAAGGATTAAACTAAAAATTACAAATACAATAAAAAAATGAAATATCCTGCAACCTAGGAAAACTTAACTCTTTTGCTATTTGATTAAATCCAACTGAAATTGCTATTCGACAGTTTGTTCTTGGTTAGTTTCATGGCCACATTTATTTCTTGGATGCTACTCAGATTCCTGTAAACACTTCATGTTAGAGTAGCTTTCTCAGTACTGCCACTTTGTCCTATTAGCCTGTTATAACAGGCAATGACTATGAGTAACACAGCTCCTATAATACTAATACAGTTCACTTCCATTCCACTTTCATGCACCATGCAGTACTTAAAAAATATATATATAAATATCTGGATTCTGTACATGTTCTCAAGCAGAACTAGTAACTTCGCTATTGTAGAGTGTATGTTTAATCTCTTTTGAAACAAAGCCAATAAAATGATCATCATCAGACTAAATTCATGTTGAACTTAGTAAAGATCATGCACCACTGTGACCACTATGTTTGCTATGCCACACTGTCTTGTACCAAGTTGAATTATTACCAAAAACACCACTTAGAAGACATAACTGCATAAAACACCATCAAGTGCAACAGACAACAGTAAGACCTTAAGCATCAAATGATGATTTGACTTGTCCTCATTAAAACTTATTACATTAATGTCATCAACTAAAGTTTGACAGCTACATAAACACAGTATGTACTATGTAGATCATACATTAGTCCAGTATGTCATCCTATCCAGCTGTAGGCTCGGCACTCCACCAGCGGGTTTTCTTTGTAAACGACCGTATAACCACACTCTGTCCTGATCCGACGACACTTCCTGGGCCAGGAGGTGGGCTTCGTCGTGCTACGAGGACAGACAAGAGACAAGAGAGGAGAGGAGAGGAGAGGAGAGGAGAGGAGAGGAGAGGAGAG
>VMKM01003390.1:0-38133 GCA_008360985.2 Macquaria ambigua | reverse complement strand
CTTTAAAGTAGGCTGCCTGGGGTTGAAAACATATGACAATATGTTTAGAAATGTGTGTCCAATACAGGAAGAATTAAATGCAGGGGCAGATAAAACTTCAAGAAATGGGTTAAGCACATCCTCCTCAGGCTCTCGTCCTCAGTAAACATCAGCTAAGCCATCAGCTGGAAGAAGCATAACAGAGAAATCCATTTCTGTGGATCTCTGGTTAAGTATTTCCAAATCCAAAATGCATGAGTCCTAAAATGATTTTTTATGTAATTTACGGAAGGGAAAAAAACTGGTTCACTAAGAGGGAAGAGGGGAAAGCTTGATAGACTTGCAGCAATTCATGCATAAGTTCTTTGTAGCAGTAGTAGCAGAAATTAGTTTGGGTATTTAGAGGAGTATGGGAGAAGTACCTGAGGGACACTGTGTTCCTGGGGTAGTTTTCCCACAAATAAAAGAGGATGAGCAATCAATAAAACAATAGCTGTCTGGCCCAAGAGCTGGATAGTTACAAACCCTTTTCCTCGACAGGCCCAGACTGTAAATGAGAAAAAGTGTCGAAGTCGATATTCAACGGCGGCTCACTAAGTGGTTTTTACTATGGATATAACGGGCTCAAGGAGATTTGGAGGAAAGAAATGGACATTTTTATCCTTGCTGGACCTTGACTAAGTAGACATAAAGTTATAATCAATACAGCATATATGTATGAAGCCATGAAATTCATATGCATCAGTATCTGCAACCGACATGACCTCTGTTCTTGGACAGAGGCAGAGAGACCTTGATGATAAAATAGCGCCTGCGTTTAACTTTGTACTGCGGTTCAGCTCTGTGGCTGAAATGTCAAGACATCTGGCCAAAAAGTCTAAATGCCTCCAAGAATTCACTTTGCAATGGCAAGACTATATATATTTATATATACAGCTTACAGCATTACACTCAACATACAGCTTTAACACTCAACTTATGCAGATGTTTTTGTTGTGTTCTTTTCCTCTCCTTGCAACTAAACTGGAAAAGCGGACATAGGATATAAGCGGGTGGCCTGCAGGGACTGAATAAGAGGTGTGATGGTTTTCTGTTGTTGTATCCATCTGGTGCAGTTTTCACATCTCACAGCCTCCTGCTTCTTCATAATAGGTGTGCTTCAGAGTTTTACAAGGTGTGATACAATCTCTGTCTGTGCCTCATTGTGTACCTAACGCAATCCGCTCTGCTTTGCAGCATGTTGAACTGCACCACTTTCCGACGATCCATCAATGGTGCATTTTTATCAACATGCACGATTAGCAATGCAATGCTGCGACGCATACTGGAGACATCAGCATACACATATCATCAGTTACACGTCCTTGTGACCAAAGAAAAAAAGTAAAAGCCATAAAAATGCCATGTTACCTTGTAAATAATGCTGCTCCCTAACACAAGATTCCATGTGAATCTGTCATAAGCCATAAAGTCTGCAAATGTAGCATGATTTCATTTGATGTTTTACCGTCACAGAAAATCATTTCAGCTGTGTTAATGGCATTTTTCTTGTTGAGCTCCCAGCTCATTTGATGCAGGTTCCATTATGCTAAGTGACTGAGCCTGTGTCCTCGCTGATAACTGGCTAGCTGGCCTTCCGTTCCACAGCAACGGGCCTATCAGATCTGACTGAGCATGATGCTAATCTCTATTAAGGTAATGTGCTGGCCACGGGTCGGGGGAGAGCAGAGCACACCACTAGCATACACGTCCTTGGTCTCTCTCTCTCAGTATCTGTCTCTGTTTCTTATTCACTTAATACAAACCATCCTGTCATTTAATTCTCTTTCTCTTCCTTTCTCTCCTTCTCTCAGCTCCCCTGCCCTCCCTGCAACTAAACACCACATACATCTTCAGAATGGAATAAAACCTCATCCCACAGACTCTGTTTCTCTCCATTTTCCTTTATGACAGGAAACATATATTTATAATGGAGCACGGAATAAACTAAACACAATTACGTTCTGTGTTAGCCCGTGATATTGTGATACTGATAACAGAGTATCTTGTTTTCTGTTAGTGCATCATATCCAATAGCATTATGAATCATCTCCGATAAACCAGGACATTCAATCCTGCTGCTGCATGAGGCCACAGTCACTGACTGACAACATATTGTACCACAGTGGCTGTTGTATTGCCAATGTACAGAGTGAATCTGTCTGAATGTTGTTATCTCCACAGACCATATTGTAGGAGTGATGCAGTTTGCATCCAGCTCTACACTAATGAACGAGATGACAATGCTCAGGCAGGCAGATCACTGAGACGCCCTGCCAGTGTGCAAAACAAAATGTATAAAAAGAAAATGTAGTGCATGGTGGTGGTGGTGGTGATTGTCATTACCGTTACCATTATGTCACAAGACGAATGCAAAACAGGAAGTACAGTGATCAACTGTGACATGGGAACGACTTTTGAAGGCTATGTCTTGCTTGTGTTTTGGTTTAACTGCCAATAAATTACACTGCAAAATGAAAAGATGTGGATAAATGAGAGGAATTAAGAAACAGTAAAGGGATGAGATTTAAAAAAGATTCTTTCAAAGATACATAAGAGAAGTGATATAAGCATGTAATCCAAAGTCTCTGTCTCTAAACCTGATTAGAGCCAAGTCAATCAGTGCAATTAGACCACTAAGTGTCTCACTATATCTAAAATGTTGTAGACTAGATGTCTGTTTCTAGCTGGCTGTAAGACACTCATGACAACAGGAATACAGGACTAGCTACAGGCAAGCCCTGACTCAGTGACAGCCTGTGGACATTTTTAATGGAAAATAGATTCATTTAAATACATTTTATAAATTATTTCCATAACTGTCTCTAAAAAGGCAACAAATACATTTATGTAGCAAAAAATGCTATTTTCTTATCCAAAAAGGTCTCCATTTCCTATTGAAAGTATGTAATTTATGACCTTAACATGCCCGTCACCTGTGTTACAATCACACTATGTGCAAGCAACAGCTATGAATAAGAAATAAAATCTATATGCAAGATGCTGAACCCATTAACTACAAAGCCTACTTAGTAGCGTAGGTTAATTATCCGTTAACAAACAGCTATGAGCCTGCAAACAAAATCCCTTTAGGTTTGTACGTACATGGGGTTGGATTATTAGTTAACCTCAGTTAACTCAAGATGTGTTTATGGCTGCTGTGCATGTAGCATTTTGTGTCCCGTATGAGCTCATTTGATAATAATTAACATTGCAACAACAACAACTTATAAATAGAATGTGATGTTTTTTAATGTCAAAGATGTCATAAAACTGAGAGCATTTGCATGACTGGCACTGAAGCATGAGTTAATAAATGCTGAATGCCAGGTTCATGTAATGAGCTGTATGAATACTATTGCCACAAGAGAGGTGGATTCTTTATAATAAGACTACAAAATCAATACAGAGAAGCAGCTCTGCAGCTCCGAAGTTCATTTATGCAGCAGTGTAAAAGACAGCCCCGGGATAAAAGTGAATCAAGCTAAAAATGTTCTGTGATCAGCGTGGGGAAAAGGAATACAATTCTCCCGATGTTCGTCCTGTTGTTGCCTACTGTAAGTGATGTAATGGCAATGCAAGTGCCCATAGCACTTTAACCGCTTGGCTGGTTGGGTAGCATGAGCGAAAAGTACACATGCTAATTGTAAATGTAACAGCATGTGACAACTAAAAATACATGCTGTTTTCTTAAGGGAGGTCATTTTGAAACAGACGAATACGCACACAGTTCAGCCAACTTTGGGGTCCCAGACTTGACACAAAGAGAGGTTTTATAAGAGAAAATAAAATGAAAAAAGACAGAGATAATGCAGTTCAGTATGGTGTGAAAACAAAGGGAATCTGACCTTGTGTTTCTTCAACAGCTGTTTGAACCAAGACTCACGTCATTGTTTCTCATATGCACAGTAATTATGCTGTAATTACAGTGTACAGTTTCAATGAACACTGGCTGTACTTCAGAGACTTCAAAATCACGTACTAACTGGTGGAGAAACGTATGAAATTACATCCAAATCACCGCCCGTGTAAATGCTGTGTTAGAATATGCAGAACCTAATTGACATTTGTGTTCAAATTTATTTCAAGTGTCACACGAGACTTTTAAAAGCTACTAGATCCCTCTTAGCATCTCACTCCTTCCGCTCTGCCCTTCCACAGGAGCGTTTAAAGTGCAGTCTCTGTCTCTGCCTCCCGTCACAAATTTCAGCAAAGCGCAGATGACGGTTCTCCGATAAGTAATTTTCCATGCTGTGTCACAGCGTCTTTGTGATCACTAACTTCTTATATCAGCTGTGTCATGCAATTTTTCTAATGGAAATGTTGCATTAATTCAGTGGCTGGGGCTATACATCATGGCATTTCCCTTGTGGGGTCTTAGAGCTGAGCTGAGCTGAGCTGAGCAGGACCAGGACAGGCCAAACCAGGCTAGCTTTCATGGAAAACAAATGAAAGGGCTCCGGCTGGAGTGTTTAATGCTTACTGCTTTCTTCATATCCTGAGAGGACAAAAAAATGAAAATACAGAAAATAAAAACTGCCCACGTACTGCAAAAAAAAACAAGTTATTATTTTAATGTTAAAACAAAAGGAAAACAAAACACTACCATCTGCTTAACTCCAATTGTTTTGTAATTTCATATTCTAACTGCAATTAAAGGATTACTTACTCAATTGAATAGGTTCTGGGAATTCTATAGTCATCAGATAAAGCTTTTAAACCATGTAGTTATATTCAAATGAACTGTCATCATGATACAACCAGGTTGTTTTTCTTTATTGATCAAAGCTGACATCTTGGAAATTTAAGAATTTCATCCTACAACAGTAAAAAAAAAAAGTGCGGTCAAGAGTAAATAATAGATGTAACATAATCCATTCAAAATAGTTAAACAAAGAAAATGGGACATGTAGAAGTTATTTCCAGAGTACAAATGATAAGTGAACTGGAAAAAGCCCTGTTTCCAGTTCATGATAACTCTGCATAATTGCTGAAAACTTCTGGAAGGAGGATACAATTATTCTTTCTTATCTATTTTCTCTTTTTCACACCATAACTCACTAAGTGTTGTTCCTCTCAAGTGATAAAAGCTTTAACAGCCTCCCATTTCACGCTTACAAATTCTGATTACTTTTTTTTTTTTTGTAAAAAACTTTCATTTCAACCACTCGCCAGCAGACAAAGAGTTTATAAGAATATACCACACGCATGAGGTTTCTGCTTAAAACCTCAACCAATTCCTCTGGCTTTCATCTTTAACCTTGTAACCTTCTAACCTCTTCCGATCTAAAGATCTCCATTTACGACTTCCTGTCAGCATAAGGACAGAGGAGGGGAAAATAAAAGTGAAGGGAGCCAGACTGAAGGTGGCAAGAGCCTTAGCCCTGACCTATTGTTCTCAGTCTGAGTGATAGTGAAGGATGGAGTGTGAAGAGACTGAGGAGAGAGACTGCAGCGATTGGCTGTTGTGCATGTTTGTGCGATCCAGCATGTGGCTATGTGCTTGCCCTTGCAGGTGTTGCATTACAGTCAGTCGGTCAGATGGTGGGCGTGTGCCTACCTGCAGCTCCCAGGCTTTACACAGTGAAAACACAGAGGGAAACCAGAGTCTGTCAAGCCCACTCACAGTGATGTTAAGCTAATGCCAAGATTACTGCATCCTTTCAATCAAAACCAAGAAAAGAAAAACCTAGCTATTTCCCTGTCTGCCTGCCTCTTTGTCTTTCTTTTTGTCTGTCTCCTGCTCTGTCTGCCTGACTGACTGCCAGACAACAAACCTACAGCACATCAGGTATAAAACAGTTTAAACCGGCTTCTCTTAATTATACGCTTTCACAGTTCACGGAAAGATCTGAAGAGGGAGTTTAAAGAGAAGTTAGGGAATGGTTGCTGAAGTATGCTAGAGAAGGGGCGGATTTCAGAGAGAGAAAACGAGCAAGAAAGGCTCCTTTTTTGGTTAAGCAGACACATCTATCATAACTGTTTATTCAGGGGATGGAGAGTTACGATGTCAGTCCACTTTTCAGGACAGTTTGATGAATCATGTGGAGGGAGGCCTCTTTTTTGTCTCAAACACTTCGTTATTTGAAAGAGACAAAAGAGCAGCTACTCTTTATCAAACCTAAATGATTGAGAGCCAGAAGACATTGATTCATGGCCGCAGCAGCAGGCCTGTACACCTTCATTTTGCAGTACATTCTTTTACGGATGACTGATGATTTTGCTTGTTTTATTAATAAAGACTAAGAGTCTATAGCCATGCAAGTGGCTCTGTGAGCACAGCAGTGCTTTGAGCTAAATGTTAAAGTTGTCATGCTTACAGTATATTTACTTACAAAGCTAACATGCTGATGTATTTAGCAGGCATAATGTTTACCATGTTCACCATCTTAGTTTAGCATGCTAATGTTTGCTAATTAGCACTAAACACAAAGTAGGCTTGAGGGAATGTCATTAATTTTGCAGCTATTTGGTCAAATCTTGACCCCATGGTGGCGCTACAGAACAAATCAGAGGATCTTCAAAGTCATTAGGATTATTCCTCTGGGGACCATGAATGACTGTACAAAATTTCATGGAAATCCATCCAATAGTTGTTGAGATATTTCAGTCTGGACCAACCGACCCAACAGACTTGCCATCCATACAGTCATGCAACTAGTCCAGTATTTATAAAAATAAACCTGCAAAACATGTAGCCATTATTTATGAAACTGGGCTACTGCAAAACTACTGTCATTAGAAAGAGGAAGAATGAAAGTGAACAGAGTGCACCAGAGATGTTAGTACCTAAAGGTTTTCAATTGTTTTGTGACAGCACATCCTGTGATTTGAAAATATGGATTTGTAGGCAAGCCCAGGAGCCCACGCAGCCTCTGGTACACTGTATGAATATCTCTTCTTAGCTCTAGCAGCAAACACTGCCCAGACATACACACACCTACTTGTTTACAAAGGTCAGCAGAGCAGTGGCATTTCATACATTTCATCTCTAACTGCGGCAATATATACATGAACAAACAGCCAGCAAATATAACTTCCATTTCCTTAGTGATTTGTTGCATGACTGTATATCTGGGCAAGCATGTGTGCCTTTGAGTGTGTCTGCCTCTGTGTGTGTGTCTGTGTGCTCTAACTAACCATCTCATTTCCCCATAGGAGGACTTAGTCTGGCTGTGACTGCATCCTCTGGCACACTCGCATTAACATTTCATCCTGATTGTCTCTGTCAAAGTAATTCATCATCATCGACTGAAAGACTGTGGCTGGAGCCTCCCCCGACTCCACATCTCTGTCACTCTCTCTCTCTCTCTCTCTCTCTCTCTCTCTCTCTCTATCTCTCTGTTAGTTTCTAGTTTCTTTCTCTATTCCCATTTCTGCCCCCGTCTCTGGCTTTCCCTCTCTGTCTTTACCTCTCCCTTCCTCTCTCAGTGTTTCTCTATCTCTCTCATGTCCATCTGGCTCTTGAGATAAAGTCTGGCTCTCCTCACACAGACAAAATATCTATAAAAATGAGCATAATCACAGTGAACTACACTGGTCAGGCTGTTTAGTCCAAGTGACCCTCCAGCAGAACATATTCCATCTGTCTACCTCATTTTTCCTTACCTCAATTGTTCTTTTTCTTTTTTCCGCTTCCCTCCCCTCAGCCTCGCCAGGGTTCAGATTGACACGCAGATTATATCCAGGGGAAAATGTGATTAATGAGTTTGTCTGAATAATGTAAATCAACTTAATGGAATTGAAGACACAAAATGAAGGAGCGAGGAAGAGCAGGAGGGAGGAAGAGATAGAGGAGAGGGAAAGGGTTGCTCAGGGTTCAAATATTCACTCAGCTAAAAGACAACAGCAGTAAGCAGGCCTCCGCTGCTGTCACACTGGCCTTGGAGAGAAAAAGGAGGATAGGCAATGTCCTCCTTTTTTTTTCTTTCTTCTTGTTTCCCTCATTCTGTCTTCTTTTGATGAGTCCCTGGGGTAAACCTGCCCCTCCCATCCATCCATCCATCCATCCCTCCAATCCTCCTTTCATCCATCCAGATATGATCCCATCCAAACCATTACCACCAGCACCACCACCATCTCTAATCCAAGAACAGGGGCCTGTAGCATCACACACACACACATGCACACGCACGTTCACGTGCACGCAATCACAGAGAAAGCCTGCAAGACAGCACTTTACAGTCTGCTAGCTGCAACAATGAAATCTGTGCTTTACTGACAGAGTTAGGGCCCCTAAAGACATAAGAGGATCAAGTTGCTCATCCAGTAACTTAAACCATTTAACTGTTTGTGCATTTAATTCCACCGACATGCAATTTTTGGACAGAAAACAATGCAAAGGAGCTATCTTGTCAGACAATGCTAAGGCTTAATACCCTGATCAAGCTGGCTTAACGAAAATACTCCTGCAGAATTTAGAAGACTGCTTATGTGAAAGGCACTTTAACAAACTTAGCAATCACAAAGTTGCATTTTTTGTGTATTTTGTCATATGTCAAGTTTTTTTTTATGACTTCAAAAGCTGCTTCTTTTCCCTGAAACCAAAACTCACAGTAGCCTGTTACTGTAAATGCAAACTTTGTCTTTGTGTAATTGACTTATAAGCTAAAGTGCAGCAGTGTGGATCCCCCACAGCATCTAGTCTCATTGTTGAAGGAGGATCTGCGGATTACTATCTTTACCTTAAAACTCTGTGGTAACTAAATCTGTAAAAGAAGGATAATACAACAATGGGATAATTAGCATTACAGCTGATAGGTTTTTTTTTACTTTATCTTACACAGCACAATATAATACCTATCCTTGGTTCTGTCTCAGCTTTTATTTCTGTACATATGTATTATTTATTCATTTAAAAGACAAGCTTTCTAACTGCTTGCCCAACCTGCCTGCATGTGTGCAATCATGTAAAATATAGAAGGTGGATTCTATGACATCCAAACAGATATAGTGGTTCATTTTACTTGTACATTTTGAAAATCACAAATATTATTAGTCATATCAGTCTGATAACTGCCACCCACAATGTTAGGAACGTCTTGCTGAACACCATACTTTACATGGTAAAGAAGCTGTATCATGTATTGCACTGCTAGTAAAAAACAGGTTTGTAGCCTGGATTTTATAAATCTCGAAGTCAAATCCAAATCCCCAGAGGTGCCACTCCACCCCATGAAAATGTTTTCATTTTATACATTGATTTAACTATATATACTACATTTTTTGGATATGTTATGTTCCTGAATGCTAATTCAAAGCAGACCACACTGCTACAATATAATTCTGGGGAGAGTAATACTAAATCCCATTATTATATTTTAATTTAAGTATATTTTTTTTGTATAAAAACAATCAAATTTGATGCAATTGTAGAATATAATCTTCAGTTCATTAAAATCTCCAAATGTCCAGAACATGACTCTGGTAACAACACAACCACAGGTTCCTTACCCAGTATTTCATATCACTCTGCTCTAACCCTGTTTTTACAAGTAGCCCCAAAATACACCTGCACCAATCCAAAAGATAAGAACTTCAACTATAATAGACAGAATTCGTTAGCATGTGTAAAACACATTTATATACTGTGCGCCTAATCATTCGCTATCTTTGTTTCTTTCTCAACTCGGGTTGTTAATTGGTAGTCACTTCAGTTCAGCAGTTTCTGAAGGAACCAATTCAGTGCAGCATTCCAGAAGACTTCATTTTTCATTTTCATTTTTCTTCTGCAAAGATAAGCCATCTGTGAAATGATGCTGTAGAGATTCATTCTCTTGTGGCATATTAATGTGATGAATTAAAATCACGCACTGACAGGTTAGGAGACAATTACTACGAATTGTTATGAGGTGATTTAGTCAATGTATTTAGGTAGATTTGGCAGGGAGGTCCAACCTCAGACCCTGCATGTCTAAATATTTTTAAGCAGCAGGGGATATTACTGTATTTTAGAGCTGGTTTAATGTCAAGTGTTGTCTACAGTAGAGAAGCAGGATGTTCTGTGTGGCCAGCGTCTGTCTTGAAATTAAAGCTTGTTCAAAGCACTTTCTCTCTTGGGGCAGAGCAACAAGCATGGAAAAAGATACTGTCTGCATTTTTATGTTATGTTGAATCCAAGCCATTTCTGTAGAAACAGTCCAGGACACACAGGTATGCCTGCGTCTGACATGTTTCCAGAAGCACACAGACATCTGCTTTGCCCTTTGACACCATTTCTACATCTGTCAAAAGACTGAAGCTGACAACTGAAGTGCTGTCAAAACTGCCTGTGTGAAGTAAAATGGCCCTTCAGGATTGCTTGACTACAAGTCCACTGCTGGCTCCTTGGTGTCTGTTGACTGGCTCATGAGATTGGTTGGTGGACAAGACAACACCAATGGGCAGCAGCAGCTAATCCCCTCGTGCCATAGCAGCAGAGCATGCCACGGGGATACACAGCTGAGCTGACACACTGGAGGGTCGGGTGAGAAGAGAGGTCAAAGATGACAGGTTTCATGGAACTAGAGGAGACCTTTATATTAAATTAACATGGAAAAACTTTAATAGTGAGACTATAAAAAATGTCTTCTTCTAACATTTAATATGTAAACCTGTTTGTCCCACTTTACTTCACTCTAAGATAAATAAAATTTAATTTAACAAAATAAAATTTTGAGATACTTGTAATTTACTTGAATATTTCCATTTTCTGCAACTTTGTACTTCTACTTTACTACAATTCAGAAGCAAAAGTTTACTTTTTTCTCAGTTTTTTATTCGATAACTTTAGTTCCGAGTTCTGAACTATCAGCAAAATGTTCACTGACAACGTATTTCATTTGTTTCCCTGCTCTTGCATACAATATCTATTTGTAGTAACTAACACTGAGTCTGACTTGTGTGCAGTACATTAAGGTAGCACTTTCTAGAAAAAACACGGTGCCAGGGAACATAATCCAGGCAGCAATTACGATGCTGTACAAAACATAATTGGAAAAAGAAATTAGAAGTATATAAATGTAATTTCTAGGAGAAAGGGTTGGATAAGGGCCACTTGAGGACAGGACTAGATTTGAATGGTCTCTACAGTGTATTTACATGTAACTGCTGAAAGTTTGACCAGATCATTAAAATCCATACAGTGCATCACATAATGATCTAAATGGACAGGATAATCTGGAGGCTGTACAAGATATAATCTCTTTCATGTCAGTATAGTTCATTTCATCTACAATGATATTACAGTCTCTCAGATGACAGCACAAGCAGTGCAGTATGTGTATAGTGCTGTGGAACTACTGCATGATATGAATCAGAATTCAACCAACCACATGTGTCTTACATTTTTCAGATGGGTCAGGGTAAAATTACCCTCCCAACCAGAGCCTGAATACAGTCTGAGGGAAATGACATAGAAATTGCAGCCAGAGAACATCACTTGGCGAGTACCCAAAGACCTTTATTTGCAACACTGAATACTATTTTTAAGAAAGCCCTGGTGGCTGTGTTCACAAATACACACTTATTGAATGTGAAACTACATGAGATAGATCCACACATTACAATACCGCTGTTTCGTAAACACTTCAACTGTTTTTTGTTACTTTTCACTCAAGTGTATCAAAGACTGTGTATGCCCCTTTAAAAGCAATACTACAGTATATGTTTTGCCAGTAGCCAATAGCTTTAACATCACCAGATTTATGTTTTCTTTTTCTTTTTATACACTGTATACACCATCAGATTACCAAATGATCCCCCTATTCACAGATAAGCATTTTACCCTTATATGTATGGCTTCCCCAGTATATATAACTGCAATATTTGCATCTAGAGCTGGTACTATAGAGCTGAAGAGATGCAACAACAACACAAACTAATCCGAGCAATGTGCCTCAGAGGGCTTTAGCTCATGGGAGGGACTTAGAAGTGAGAGAGGGAGAGAGGAGAGGGACTTAAAGCAGTCATTGTCCCTCCAGGAGCAGATTAACTATTTTAAAAGCAAAGGTGACGTCTATCGCCCGCTCGCTGTGCATGCCAGCCAACACTCTTAAACTCTGTGTGATATGCCGTTTCTCTTTTCTAATTGTTTGTCTCTCTTTCCCTTTTACTGCAGTGCACTCTTCCCTGAGCAAACTTATCTTTTGCTCAGTTTTCTGTCTTTATCTTTCTCACCTCACTCTCCCTCCTCATGCGCTCATTCTTTCTTTTCTTCTAATCAAGTAGGAGGCCGACATAAGCTCACTGAGAGCGGCTCCGGCAACAATCATAATCGCCTGAGTAGGGAGTAGAGCCAAGGCCATAATGAAACACTGGGAGCACAGGGAGGACTGCCGATTAAAAGTTATTATGCTGCCGCGATGGCACCAGTGAGTGAATGGAAGACGTGGGGCCGTGGGGGCTCTATCCGTGGGGAGCAGCACAAATGGGTGACGAGAAAGAGGGGAGTAAGCACACATGGGATACAGAGGAGCGAGGGGGATGACACTACTTGATAGAAGAGGGAGGAGAAAGTAGGGCATGAGGGAGAACAGAGTGGAGTGTAAATATGAGGGTTTTTTTGTGAATGCGTGGGGGATGAAGAGGGGTGGGGAGAGGAGGCACCACAAATAATCTACGCAGGGGAGTAATGAGATAAGTGCTACACTACAGAGGGAGGAGGAGAGAGGGACGGTGAAGGTACGGGTAAGGAAAGAGAGGGCGCTACACTCATGCGCTCATGTTTGCTTAAAGGAAAAACAAAGACTGGCACGGAAAAGCATGGCATGGAAATGCAAATAAATCCTCCCTTGCCACCAAAGTGTTTTTATTAACTCTAAGAAGCAGCATGGAAGATGGAGGGGAGCAAGGGAGATGTAAAAAAAAAACACCATTCCCATCATTGCATTTCTCTTGCTTTTTCTGTCTGAATATATAAGAATGTGTAAACAACATTGTGGCGTGTGTGTGTGCTATAATAATTCGCTATGGAGTTGATACTTCCCGCTCTCTCTCTCTCTCCTCACACGGCAAACTAGTCCTCTTGTGCAACCTGCATAATGCATGAGTTCTGTGTATAGATTGTCAAGGGGAAAATTGGGCACAGCACTAACAATGGAAAGCAAGCGAACTTTATGTATATGTGCATAATATGTAGTCCTAATGAATTATTACATAAGCCCTTCAGTGCTTTTCTAGAAACTGTAGGAGTCCTCTTCCTTCGCAGTATGAAGACATCCTACCTTAAGTGTTCACTGAGAGGAAACATCCTGTTGATACACTCCAGCACTCCAGCACATAGGAACACCCTTGGAGCATGGCCACAAACACACACACACACACACACACACACACACACACACTAAAAGAACATGCTGCACATGAACGCACACGAAGATCTTTATGTCATTGTATGTCACTCTCTCTCTCTCTCTTTCTCTTGCTTTTTCTCTCTTGCCAACTATACAAACACACACACACACACACACACACACACACACACACACACACACACACACTCACACACACACATACTACAACCATACCCACACAATTCACCTCCGTCATAATGAGGCCGTCATCATGAGGGCAACACAGAGTTAACAGACAGCCATTCATACCACAGAACCGTGGAGTCTCCTCAAGTCTCTATCTGGCACTAACCCCAGTATGTGTGTGTGTGTGTGTGGCTGCCAGGCAGGGTGGGCCCCAGTGGAGAGGCCTACATGGCATGACCTCAGTGAAAGACTTCCCTCCTCCAGGCCCTGACACACACACACACACACACACAGTGTTCCGGGCGTTCCTGGCAGCACCAGTCAAATCAGGCTGCTCTTCCACATCTCTCAGTTACTGTTTCTACTGGTTCCCTCTGGGTCTCCGCTCATCTCTTTTACTACTATTACGTGTATCCATATTTATTCCACAAGGAGCCATGAGAAACAAAACACAATGTCCAGTCATATCTCCTGAAGACATGATGTTTTTTTTTGTTGTTGTTGTTTTTTGCTGTTAGCTAACAGGGCATGTTTGACACATCACAAAACATCTTGGAATTTCTACTTTAATTCAACTCCTGGAAACTGTAAAATGATTCAAGAGCAGAAACAGAAGCTATGCCAGTTTCACTCATTGTTCATATCATTCATATCTTACTAAGTCCACAGAAGCAAGAGTGCTGGGCTTTTACTGTAAGGATGCCAATGATGGTCTGTCGGCTACACGGTCAGTCTGCTGTGCAGCTCAAGCCACTTTTGGTCTAAAAAGGAAGAGAAGTTGCTGTTTTGTTTTTTTTTCCCCTCCAATACAAACATTGTTTTTTCATCTCTGTGCAGTTTGCTTGAATACATGTACTCTATGTATTATCTCTCCAACATCTTCCCCTACATATACTATGAATCATTTCCTCTGAGCTTGTCCTGAAGGCATAATCCCAGATTTGCATAACTATGGCAGTAGATACACAGTGCTGTTCTGTGCATTGCTGCTTCATAATTCATCTGCGTTACAAGATATCATCCAAGAAAGCTAAATATTTGAACTCTGAAAACAAACTTACAGATTAAATTTGAATGAGTTGATTTCATATGCAATGGCTAAATACCAGTGCAAAGATTTAAGTGGAAAATACAGATTTTAGGACAAACAAACCTTTCTTGTGTATATTTGATGAAAGAGCCACTTTGTCGTGGGGACAGATTCCTGTTTATGAACCCTTCTGGTCTGTTCCAAAAAAGCATGCACCAGATTTAAGATTTCAAACTCTATGCACGATATCAAGACACAATTAGACCTGAATCAAGGTTGAATGAGGTGATTTTGCATGCTTATAAAATGAAAACATACTGCCAAGAATACACAATTGAGAGAAGTTTGTGCTCAGAAGAGATGTTGGGTTGTCACGTTAATGAATAGAATGAATTATAGATATCCTGCATCACTCCACCCAACCTCTATCTCTATCTCTATCTCTCCCTCTCTCTCTATTTGACTGTCAAAATGTGATGAGCTAAGAAACTCAAGAAGCAGCTTTGGGTGTGAAACTGTATCCCTCTCTGGGGGTTTCAGCCATTTTGTTGAATTTGCATCTTAACAACCTGTCTGAGTAATTGAAAAAGTGGTGTCAGAGCCCAGAGTCTTGATCTCTGATATGGTAATTACCTTCCATTTATGCCAGAGACTTTCAGGGAGTCCTGAGATCCAGAGGCAGCAGCTGTCTTTGAGGAAAAAGCGTAATGGCCTGCATATGTCTCCGTCTTCTTGGGAGCTATCAAAATGCATTTGGCTGGGCATTTTCATTTGTGGTTGACATCACTGATTATAAGATCCAGTAAAGTTGTCTAATCTTCGAACAGCAGCAGAAGGAAGGAGGCATGGGGGTATGGGCGGAAGGATAGGGGCAGACCTTTCATGTGGTTTTACCCCACTCTAAAATGGGTTCCAGAAGCGAGCGTGCTGCGTACACACAGCGCTTAATGTCTAAGCTTTTGATGACATGCTACTGGTTTGGTGTGGTGTGTGTGTGTGTGTGTGTGTGTGTGCTGGAATATGCATGTGAGGATTGTTCCTCAACGACAGCCCTCACACACACACACACACACACACACACACACACACACACACACAGAGTCAGAATCATGTAATCCTTTGTTTAAAAAAAAATAAGTCAAGTTAGGAGGTAAGCTGAGTAAAAGTAGGAATGTGAGCCGAGAATAAATAAAGAACTTTAATGAAACAACTCAAAAGTGTTCGCTGCTGGCTGAAGCACACAAAAGCCTGTAAATCAATACTTAGCCATATGTTCTTTAATGCTACAAGCAATTAACTGCAACAAAGCCTCTGATAAAAAACTCTTTCTAAAGATGCCACCACTTCCACAAAGCCTTTGCTGTCCAACACGAACAAGTGTTTAATCTTTGCAGATATACCTAAAAACATGACAGCTGACATACATCAGCTGCCTGTAAGATTGTTGTTGAAACCAGGCAGCTTTTATCATTCGATCTTTCATCTATAACTGTGGACACAAATGCTGCAAAACGTCAAAACAAATTGCTCAGAGGGACTACTGCAAGAAAGAGAGATCTGACAGATGAAAGTATTCGTCTTGGGTAATGTAAACATCTTATTCAGTAAGAGTGTCTCTGTTGGCATAGATGCGATACGTGCAAGAACCCTACACACATAATACACGACTCCTTCCCCCACTCATTACATTGCATGATTTTCACAAAAGATTCCTTCTTAATGGCAGGAGCAATAGTGTAATATCAGGTTAGCAGACTTGTAAAAACAGCAATTTCTGCAATGTCTGCATCTGAAAATACTACTTGCACTTTTTAATTATGTGCGCGCTTGACCTGCTACGCTGCATATGAGTCAACACTATCTCTCAGTAATCATCACCACAATCACTTGATTAGCTAAAGCCATTTGTCAATTATACTGCTCTCTTTGAGAGCTGGGCCTTTAACTAATCATGGTCAAATGGAGAGGGAGAAATGGTGGAAGCGAGGAGAGAATGAGAACGCGTTAAATGATCCATGACACAGTCGTAGCTCCTATTCCCTGATTTATCCTCTTTATGCCTTTAAGATAAACTATTAGTATTAGGTTCATCGGCTGCTTTTAACCACATAAAATGCTTGAATCTAGATAGAATATTGGTGAGGGCAGGTAGGCTAAAAGGCTCATAAAAACTGCTGGGAGAGAAATTATGAAATTAAGCTTTTACCTAAAAAAAAAAAGAAAATCTTTCTGATTGGAACTGATGGATTCCCCCTTTACTCCAGCCATTATGTCCTGTGCAATGTCACTATCAGAGCAATGGTGCTAATTACATACAGGACATTATCCCTTGGTATACATGTAAGTCTTCCTCTAAGTCCCAATCAATACAGAGTTTGTTAAAGAGCCACTAATGTCCGTGGCTCCATGCTTCGCAGACACTAACGACCTCGCTCTGGATCCAGCTACGACAGCTGAAGACACCCAGCACACACTGCAATCAATACTTTCTCATACTGGCTCAGTCTTTTGCTCGCTGTCTGTCTCACCATCTGTCTTACTGCCGCAGTCTTTCTATCTCTCATGCCTATCTTTCCCTCTCCCTTCACCTCTGTCATCTAAGTTTCTTATCTCCCCCCTCTCTGTTACCAAAGATGCAATCTCTCTCTGTCTCTTTTACCCCAAACACTTTCTATACCTCCTATCTCTCTGTCTCTACCTCTCCACCATTCCCTTCCTCTCTCAATTATTCACTCTGTCCATCTCAATCTCTTTCTCTCTGTCTCCCTCTTTCTTTCTCTCTTCCACCCATCTTTCCCCCCTCTTTCTCTCTGCCCAGCCAACAGCTTCATTGTCCTTGGGTCAGGGTGAACAATGTCAGCCCACATGGGGCCCCAGTGCAGTCCCAGCCGAGAAGGCAGGGAGCACCAGAGAACACCCATAACTCAATGTTTCAACTGGGCTGCGGGATAAAGGGAAGCCTCACACATGGCTGACTATGTGGGTCAGCCTTGGATCATTTGTAGAGGAGGAGGCCAGCAACTGGCACCAGAATCCCCCACTGAGAGTGTGTATATGTGTGTGTGTGAATGAGTGAGTGAGTGAGTGAGTGAGTGAGTGAATGAGTGTGTCGTGTCCCCTTGCAACCCAGTGGCGAGGCCCCCCTCCAGTTCATCCCAGCCAACTATTCTATGGGAAACCTGCTCCTCGCTCCGTCCCCGCTGCTGCTTCCCTCCACCCCCATCCTCTATGCGACCGCACCCCGATGCCTTTGTGAGCACCGGGGACAAAACGGGGGGCTCTTTGGGGCCACCAATTAGTCCTCCCCCATGGGGTGACATGGCCAATGAATAGAGGGACCCCCAAACCGTCCACGCATATAATCTCAGTCTTCCCTTTGGAGGCTGCGCTGTCATAGCCACACAGATTCAACTTTGTTTTCAGAAAGGTCTCCTTCTTGATTTAAAGGCACGGCCCGCTGGTCCAAAAAAAGCGAGCATCCGGATGCCAGTGACTCACTTTGTCATGAGAATAGGATGCAACTTGTTCTTCTCACTGTGTGTTCATCCTGGAAGGCATACAAGGATGGCTTTGGGAGGGAAAGGGGGGGGTTAAGAGAAGGTAAATTTTTCCCATCAATCATCAAGTGACATAAACAACAATAGCAACTTGGAATCCATTACCAAAACAAACAAAGACATAGCAGGAGAGTCTGCAGCCAGAACCTCAGACGCAGGGACAGGCTATGTAAACTAAAGTGGTGATTGAGTAGGCGCAGGGGGAACTTTTGAATGGACGACCCCGATTGCTCATGAACCAAAACACATGTCACAGTGACGAGATGTCTCAATGGCTGCATTATCACTTCAGCGAACCCCTCCCCCACTGCTTATTGGTACTGGATTAGCTGTTAAGGGAATAGAAAGGGTTTTTGAAAGACATCTGATGATATTCATTTCAATACCAGCGTTTACAGAAAAGGCAAATTTCTCCCCGCCTGTAGGTTGGATAAATGCTGTCATGAGTCAAAATTATCCATAGTCATTACATCTCAACTCAAGCTCAAGAGGATTTCATCTGAATTACTTAGCTTTCGCCCTTTCAACTATTCTAACATTCAAACATCCCTTAAGTCTCCTTGAAACAGTTATTCTATTGACTTTTTATATGAGAGATTAGGCGTGGAAGCTGCACGCAGACATCCTGGCACTAACCCTCATTAAGCACACTAATACACACTAATACACACACACACACACACACACACACACACCCCAGGATTTAACATGCCGTTTTCTCCTCTCACCTCTCCTGGACTCACCGTCAGCAGAGAGCTTAAAGAACATAACATGAGAGAGGAGAGAAACAGAGAGAGACTGAGTCAGACAGAGAGAGAGAGAGAGAGAGGAAGATGAATGTGGGATATTTGTGGATGTTAGTTTTTTTGACCCTCCTCTCCAATGTCACTGAGCTCCCGACAAGCCAGAACAGGTGACGCTTGCTAAATGACCTCATACCTGGTCAAATAAACATTCGAAATTACGGGAAATAACCCACTGTGAGGTATTATTGTGAGGTATAGAGAACTTTGTCTGACATTAAGCGTGTTTCCATCCACCTGTTTTTACAGTATTTTCAATTAGTGCATAAAAAAAAAACAGAGTGGAAAATGTTTTTTACACTTGGCTGAGGTGGAAGAGTTGATGTATCAGTAAAAACTAAATTCAACAAAGTGGAATGGAAACAGACTTAGCGAATAAATCATAATGTACATGAAGCATGTGATTTGTCACTCAGTTTGACACAAAAAATAACGGCAGACAAAACTTCAGATCTGTGAAACAAACATAAACATCATATTTCCATAATTTTTTCGATATGGCTTACCATCGTTTGAGGTTTGACTTGCACTATTTTAATTACGTCATCTTGTTGTGCCCTATGCTTCTGCAATGGTTTAATGGCACCTGACTGGAGAATTTGTGCCACCACCTGTTTATCTCGATGTGCCCAACCCCTAATATTCGCATAACGGTAGTGGATCGAAACACACATTCATTTGAATTTTCTTTTGCCAGTTATCTGGGATTTACATTTGGATGGAAACTTGACTACAGTGCCAAATCTCTCCTTAAATATTATGAAGTAATCAGTCATTTCACTGTGTATTTTCCATAGAAACAGCTTCAAATCCCAAGCTCTTTAAAGGGTTATCCAACACAGAAAATGTTGCGTAGTCACTCTTCAGTTAAATGATCCACTCCAAAAAGTCATTATATTAAAAAACAACCACAAACAAGCTCCCCTCTGAACAGCAGCAACAAAGCAAAACAGAAACAGAAAAATATCTACTCTCAAAGCGAGGCACACGAGCTCTTTGTTCGTCATCATCAGCAGTAGTGCTCAGCCAGGCTATTTAATGCTTGGCTGGAGAGTCAGGCAGCATTTTATCTCAGTTTCAGTTCACATACCTGAGGAATACTTTTCTATTCCCAAACACTGCACAGGGCAAGGGTCTCAGGGTCTATAATTTATGAACTACAATTCATAGCCTCTGTGTACCAAACACTAAGCAGAAATGTCTTTCAAGAAGGTTCAGGGTGTTGTGATGTGAGCCTGATGGTGTCACTTAAAGCATTTTCAACTGATTTTCTTTCACACTGATATTTTGTTTCCTCACAGTATAGCTGCTATGCCATCTGAAGGTGAAAGCTGCAGGGTAGAGACGCTCTGTGGGTTCTCACTGAGAGGAGGGGGGTGCGGGGGGTGAAGGAGGGCTGCTAGGCAATAGATCAATGACTCCGTGTTCCCACTGAGAGATATAGGAAGTACAGGGCAAGCAGCAGCCGGCGCCTTAAAATAGCTCCACCGATTGCAGCTCAGCTTTAACCCAAATAATGGGGAGACTGACCAAGGTCTGTGGAGGTCTCTACATTTTTGATTAGTTTGTGACCTCCGGGTAGAGCGTAGACAGAATAGAGATTTCATACTGAGGAGAAAGAAAACTGCGACAGGACTGACTATCTGACTTGTTCTGTCTCTGTCTGTGGCCTTGCCAGTCTTTTTTGAACTCGTGTTCGGGTGAACGTTTGAGTAAAAGATCAGGGAGGCAATGCAGCCTACGCACAACAACAAGTCTTGTGTGTGTGTGTGTGTGTGTGTGTGTGTGTGTGTGTGTGTGTGTGTGCATTTTGTGTGCAAGTATGTGTGTGTCTGTGTGTGTGGAGCTTCTGTGTCATCATCCATCACATCTGTCAGATTAAACCTACCTAGTAATGGCTTCAGGGGAATGTCAGACAGTCAAACACCCACCCACCGACCCACCCACACACACACACAGACACACAGACACACACACACACACATACACATACATGCACACACACACAATATCTCTGTCCACTTAACACTTTGTGTTGTTTAGAAAAAGAAACAGCTTGACATTGAATATGAAAGCTTAGACAAATAAAGTATTATCAAAGCCTCCTCTTCCGAAGGGACTGGTGCAGTTGAGACTGAGCACACTTTAAGATAAGATAAGAAAAAAATTGTGAAAAATAGTTCAGTTAAACTCAGCTAGATTACCAGGTTGGATTAATCTTTTTTAGCCATGCTAGCGGCGTGGCTCTAGGGATGACAATGTCAATCTGTCAGTTGGTCCACCACTTTGGTCCAGACTAAAATATCTCAAAAATTATTGGATGGATTGCCATGAAATTTGGTACATACATTCTTGTTCTACAATATCTGTTCCCATGAAGCCAGGCTTCTCATATGGAGACCACCATGTACAGTAAGAACAAGTTCATGATCCCATGTAGGTCCTAAAATTCCTTTTTTGCAGTAGCCTTTCAAATATGTTTCCCTACTGAGCCACAACATCTTTGTGACTGTTATCTTAATGTAGCTTAATGAGAAAAGACAAGACTCAGCTTTTCCCTGACCCAGAAAATAAAACAGCGGATCAGCATGCAATAAATAGAAAAACCATCAATGGAACCGTAAATAAAAATGAAGTAAATAATTAAAAAGATGATGATTCTGGACAAGTTGGCTCATTAGTAGAATAGACTTCAGAGGAATCCATCTCATTGTGCTGTGCATTCACCAATAAGACTTTTCCTGTCGACTGAACAGATAAACAGATTCCAGCGGAGAGCTGCTTCTGCCATAATGAAGCATCCTCTCTTTTCTTTCATTCCTTCTGTCTCTATCAATTTCTACTTTCCTTTTTTTGACCCCCCACTGTTCTGCCCGTTTCTCTCGCCCTCCCTCTTCCTCTTCCTCTGCTTCTTTCTGCACTAACCCTCCTACCACCCTCCTCCTCCTCCTCCTCCTCCTTCCCCCGCCTTTGCTCGCCTTTTCTCAGGGTCAATTAAGCTACAGTAACTAAACAGCAGTGCACCCTGTCACATTCCATCCAGTCCCCCTCAATGAGTGACTACAACTTACACTAAAACAAACGGGCTCTGAGAGAACCCGCTCCAGCAGCTATTACCATATGAACAACTCACTTCTAACGCACAATGAACTACCTTGACAGACCTTCTCTGGCCTCGTGGAACTCTGTTATTAATGGGGTATAAAGAAGGGTTTGTGTGCAGGTTGTCTGCCCTGTTTCGCCTCTGCTGCTCTGGCCTGGTCCTCCTCCTGGCTCTGCTTTCCCAGCGCTGCAATATTTACTTCATAGGGGGTTGACAGAGCAGCAAAGACGCTCGCTCTCGCACACCTAAGTACACACAAGCTCACAGCGGGGCGGGCATAAGCACAGAGAATATACATGAAACAAAAACTTTGATGTACACACACTCGCACACATGTTCACACAAAAACATGCACACACTTTCAACTACAAGAGCACCATACTGTGCACTTGAGAGGCCAACCTCCACCAAAGGCAGATCTATTTCTCTTCTCTCCTCATCCACCTCCTCCTCGCAGAAACACTCCAAATCTTACAGTGTGTCAACAATGAAAATCTTTAAGAAGGAAGAGAACTGGTACTTCTTGCCTTTCTATTTTAAAGTGGTTTCAGACATTTTCATGTAAATAAATGTTTGTCTTGCTACTGTTGCTGATCAGTGCAACATAATTCTGATTCAGTTGTACTCTAAAGCTTTTCCATTTGCTTTTCTAAAGACCCAGCAGAAGTTGGACCTTTTCTTGGAAACATCCTCTCAGGAATTTATGTGTTTCTGACAACAACCTGCTCAAAATATCTGTACGTGCACAAGGGCAAACTGTAAATGCGAGTAATATTTCCTGTGGTGACAAATCTGGAATTCACACCCTGCAGGCAGGTAGATCAGCTTTTCTCGTGACCTGATACTTTCCTCTGTATCTCTATACCCTAAAGGCTGAGAGAACAGGCCTGCCACATTCAAAAGAACAGCCGTATCGACTGAAGCAGAGAAAGGGGGAAATATCATATGATTTGGTCAGGCACCCAACACAAGGTTGTCTTATCTATACATTTGATCTGTTTGGGGGAGGAAGTTTCTCTTGAATGGCTCTTTGTGATCGACCACTATAGCTTACATCCTTGGCCTGCAGGGTGGGTGGGCAGAAACACAATCAGATAGGTTCGATTGAACACTCGACTCAACACTCACTGGAATCATGTTCTTCTCTGTTTGAACATGCAAAATCAGATCTATAGTATATTTCAATACGGGAAACACAGAACACACCCTGCAATCAGATCTACCTACACTCACTGTGACATGTCTTTTCATCACATCACAAAGAGGGAGAAATGTTATATCCACCGCACTGCCAAAATCTGTAATTGAGGAAATAGTCATGCTGTTAGAAACCATGACTCAGTGTTCTTAGTTTGGCCGCACTTTGATGTTCACATTCACAAACATATTGTAATTGAAAGGAATTGGAAACAACAGATGGCGTGACAAAGTGTTATATTATGCAGCAATATTGTGTCATACCTTGTTTTAGTGTTCCCAGTTGAGTTGTGGGGAGTGATAGTGCCAAAAACCGTCAGCCAGAACAATCTTCTGTTTGTGTTAAGTGTGTGAGGTTTACAAGTCTCTCTGTGAATAAGGCATTAGATTTATTATATAGCACTAGGGGTGGGCCATATGGATAAAATATCTCTATGTTATTTTATATTACGATGATGATGATGATGATGATGGTCAGAGATATTAAAGAAAAAGCTACCTTAGTATATATGGTAATTAAATGTCTGACAGTTGACAAATTTCCATGATCCCACAGTATATTTTAATATATCTACCTACATTGCATTAATGGTATTGTGTCCATACTAGGGCTGCAAATAATGATTATTTCCTTACCAATCAAGCTGATGATTATTTTCTTGATAAATCAATTCCTAATTTTGTCTACTGAAACATGTCCACTCTAATTTCCCAGAATCCAAGGTGATGTATTTAAATTTCTTGGTTTATCAGACCAACAGTCCAAAACCCAAAGATATTCGGTTTACTATCATATAAGACAAAGAAAAACATAATATCCTCATAATTGAGAAGCTGGAACCAGAAAAGATGAATCGATTATCAAAATATTTGTCAGTTAATTTTCTGCTGATGCCTGCCTAAGCGATTAATCCACTAATAGTTTCAGTTTAGTCCATACATCCCAGCTGACCTCTTTTCATCATTTAATTGAGGTCTCCAGCAGGCATCTGACGCCAACAAAACAAAGAAAACCTGAGTCAGAGAATCAGCCTTCTCACGGATCAGATCTTCATCTGACCACAAAGTCATCTGACTCCCAGCACATGTCCGACCCACCGACACTTAATACACAAAACCCAGCCCAAAACCCTGATAGTAGATACCAGAGAGGGACACATACGCAACTCAGCCCATAGCATAGCATGTCTTTACCCTGAGGCAACGTGTGCTGCTGTGTAGTTCTGTTCTATGTGTGACATTGAGAGGCTATATCTATGATATATGATTACTTGTGTGCACATGCCTGCATGCCTGAGTGTGTGTGTGTGTGTGTGTGTGTGTGTACGCACGCATATGTGTACCTGTGCATGTTCTTGTATGCACATCATCTAGAATTTCCAGCTAACCGTCACAATGCCATAAAAGCTTGTCTAAAGCTTGTTATCTCTCACACATATTTGTTCATCAAACTCCACCATAAAACCCCTCACAGGTGGATACAGTTCCATCATCCTCCTGGTAATAAAATACACTATTTGTCCTCTTATACAAATGGCTGCAATACAGGTGCTCTCCTCTCTCTGTCCATTTGAGAGATAGCTATCAGTTAAAAGGGTAACCAAAGCCTCTTCACTTGTCGGGTCCCCCCCTTTTCTCTGCATTCAGCTCCTCCTTTTAGCTGTGTTTACTTGAGGCATATGGCAGGCCTACTGTAGTCAGCAAGCTGTTCCTATGACTAACCTTCCCACTATGGTTTTGTTACTGCACTCTTATGACCACATCATATGATGACGATAATCAAGTACATTTGAACCATGAGCTGAACTCATGATAGGAGCGGTTTTGTCTAAAAGAGGAAGGCAGCGGTCATTCGTGAGAAGAGGAAAGACACGCAGGGCAAAACCAGTATTAATGCTTCTATTGATCACAATCTCGCCATCCGCTCCTACACCCTCTTTAGATGTAACACAATGCATCCCAGGGAATGAATAACTATTGCTAATGGCTATAAAAAGCTCCTGAGAATCGGCTAACGTTCTAGCCACTAAAATCGATACCTCCCCCAACCACAATCTTTATTTAATCTCAATATAGTGGCACAAAGAATTAAGGATGAAAAGCGAATGAGAAATTGCTCTGTCAGAACAGAATGGGAGACTTTGCTCCTTTTGGATTATCCTAAATTGACTGAAGCACTGCCACTACATCCTAGTACCTATCCAAAGTTTGCACTCTACAACAGCATGTTAACTGGTTCAGACTGATTCATCCGTGCTAAAAAATCCACTCTGTTGCCATCCGGTAAGGTGCTTTGGACAAAAATAGCGCCACTCTTCCTCTGTTGTGTCAGACTGACTCCAATCATTCGCAGAGGATTCCAAATAACAATCAATTAATTAAATGCATCTCCCCTGTGCTCACCCCTTCCATTCAGTTGATGCTGTAGTCACAGCCCAGGCAGTATTTACTATAGTAATTAGCCCAGTGTTACAAGCATGGAAATCCCCGTGATGAAGGAATAACTATCTGACTGCCTCCAGGGTGGGACAGGCAATGAGAGCACTCAAATAGAAAGTCACGCCTTATTATGCAGGTGGTGGAGGTAAGAAATACAGCCTCCCAAGGTAATTGAGGCCATGTAGGCGGCTTCTTACAGACAATCACCCCTCAACAAGCCTGAGACGCTGGTGTAAAGTGGAAATGAAAATAGCTGAAACCCTGCAGTGTTCCGCCCTCCATAATCAGCATATCTCACTATCCAGAATATCAACTATTCAAATATCAAAAAGTGGGGAATTGTGAGTGGGTTACACTATAGGTGAGTGAGTCGCCTCTATGAAATTTAAATAACATGCTTGTACGTGATGCTAAAATGACTCCCACATTATTCTTAGACAAGCTTTTCTCATTCTTTCTTTCTTCCTACAAACGCAACTCCACCACAAGTTATGGTCAATATGTACTGCAAGAAGCACATAAAATCACGGTAGCCATAAAAAGGTGGAATCCCAGTTATGTACTAAATTCTACCAAGGGATGTATTTCAAACTTGTCATTTAATTGCTCAGCTGTCACAGGTTTACTGTCTTCAGTTCTTGCTTTATTGAGTTCACGCGTTGATGTTTGGTTGTGCATGCTTGTGTGTGCATGTGAGGGCATGCGAATGTGCATAAGAAGTGGGTAGACCTGTGTGTATGTGAGTACACTTCATTGGTAATGTACACAAATGATCTAATAATTTGTAACCGCATTCTCATTCATTCGAGCAGTCTGTGTCTGTTCATTTACCAACGTCTGGGTCACCCAGAGTTAGACAGCTTGACACACACACACACACACACACACACACACACACACACACAGACAAACACACTTGCATACACACACTAAGTCCTTCACCTGTTAATGTGTGAAACAAATGACTGCTGCAGCGGCGCCAGTGTGAACACACCACCAAGTCTCGTCTTATCGGCTGGCTGCATGAAACCCTGTTTGTTCTAGATAGAGAGTCTGCAACAATCAACCAGTCAGCTTGAGGGAATTCAGCTGGCCCTGGATGACTGCACCTCACAGGACTGAACAGAGACGCAAATCCACCGCACCACAGGGGAAGGATGAAGATCAACGGTACAGACTGAATGACAACAATAGGTCTACACCACAGGATCAACTCAACGCTCCAAACTCCTAATCTTATCTAGGTCAGAGCTGCACCTCCAAAGACTCATCCCACCTCCTTTCTTTGCTGTCTGACTTCTTTGTTGTCATGTGTGGTGATGTAACATACTGTAACTTTGCAGTGCAAACTCAAGATGGAGACCAGGTAGTGGAGCCATGTGTTGAAAACCCTCAGCCAATAGCAACACTAATCTCTCTAATAACTGAGTCACTGATGAGAAACTATAAAAAATAATGCTCCAAAACTTAGAGAGATTGTGTAATGTAATTAACCCTTAAATACAAGTTTAAAAGCAGCTGAAAAGCTGGTTAAGAGCACCACAATCATCTGATATGGATATAAATTAAAAACAAAAAACATCACTTGAGGAAAGAAAATAAGTTAAAAGTGCAAAATTGTAAAAAGAGCCATTGCTCGTTAGTAAGACCCAGTTACGCCATGTAAATGATTAACGGATAGTGCGTCTAGATGGCCTCACCTGCCGTCCTGTGTTCCTATCTAGTTACCAGGCTAGCATTACTAGACTAGCTAGCATTACTAGATCTCATGCACCCAGTGTTAGCTCACATGTACTCTGACACAAATAAGGAGAGAGAAAGATAGGAAAGAAGAGAGAAACTGAAGAGGGGGTGACTAATGAATTGGCTGTCTTCGGTTTTTCCTACCTGTCAAACAGCGGAGAGCAGCAGTTTAAAGCCTTTATGCAAACAGGATTCAATACAGAGAGAAAACACACACATTCTAATAATCTCTTCCAAAAACAGGAATAATTCTCTGTGATGATGTCTGACCAGTTTTGACTCAGAAGAGCTGGGCGCATAGCCATGCCTCCTCACTCAGACTCCAAACCCAATTAAATAATCAAGGGTTCAATTGCTGTATAATACCACAATCAATAAACAGAGGATTTCTTGGTTATTTGGATGAAATTAAACACAAGAAACAAATACAGAGAACTTATCAGTGAAACAGATGAGCCGGTCCCAGATTAGTTGAGGATGGGAGTAGATCAAAAGACACAGCGTTTCAGTATGCAGCTGCTACACTGCCCAATCAAACCTAACTACTCAGAGACCAAAATAGGCCTCATTGCAGAATTCTCAGTCTCTACACACACCGATTTATGCAAGAGTGCATACATACACAAACAAGACACTAGCTCAAATACATGCACATAGCCTCACACAGCTTCACAAACCCAGAAGC
Organism: Macquaria ambigua; assembly: GCA_008360985.2. Classification (NCBI taxonomy): domain Eukaryota; kingdom Metazoa; phylum Chordata; class Actinopteri; order Centrarchiformes; family Percichthyidae; genus Macquaria; species Macquaria ambigua. The sequence goes on along the minus strand of VMKM01003390.1, from coordinate 10,101 downwards.
AATCACCTCCTGAATAATCCAGTCAGCACACAAATCAAAACCTTAACAGGTTTAGAAAAGCAAAGAAGCTTTTTAACAAATGATGTAAAAAAGGCCCCCAGTAGACTGTGATGAATGAATCACGCCAAGCATGCTGTGAACATTATCAGAGTGGGGGATGAATGAATACATTATCATGCAAGGCACAACTTCCCTTTTCCTGCATCACAGCTTGTCTGTCTTCCTGCCTATCAACCTGCTAGCCTGATTACCTGCCCACATACGGAGCACCTTTTGTCCAGATTAAAGAGGGCATGGATGGGGGCGAGGTGAAATATTATTTCTTTTCACAAGAATTCATTTTGAAAAGGAGATGTGTTGAGTTTCTTTGCGCTGTGCGCCTCAAAACCTCACTGCCTGCCTCCCCCGCTAACTGTCCAGCCTCTTTCTATTACTCTCCCTGGCAGGCTGTCTTCCTCTCTACCTGTCTACTTGAATATCCCAGTTACCTCTATGAGTCTATGCATTCTTCCATGCTCCTAACCCCTGATATCTGCTTCTACTGGATAGCTCCATCACTGTCTGTTTCTGCCATTTTTCCAGCCTGTCTCTTTCCCAAAATGTTTCCTCCTGTCGCCTTAAAATGACATTTATATACAACTAATTTGCATTAACAAATACGCTTTGTTAGAAACATACTGGTACCTTGATTACATTATATAAAGAGGAAATGTTCATATTAAACATATTTGCAAACTTATCTATGCAAACGTATCTATAAACTAAAGCACAATTCAAGGAATAGTTTCACATTTTGGGAAATATGCTTGTTCCCCTTTTTTGCCTAGAGGTAGATGAGAAGATTGATACCACTCTCATGTCTGTACGTTAAATATGAAACAACAGCCAGCAGCAGGTTAGCTTAGCTTAGCACAAAGACTGGAAACAAGAGGAAATGTCTCTGTCCAAAAGTAGCAAAATCTGCCTAACAGCACCTCCAAAGACTCACTAATTAACACATTATATCTTGTTTGTTTAACCTGTACACAAACCGAAGTGTAAAAACGACACCTTGCGGTTTTACTGGGTGTTATGTTCAGGGCGCAGAATTTCCTGAAGTCTGGTTAAATACTGAAAAAGTCAACATTGACTTCTTCATTAAACCAAAACCACAATTTTTCTCTAACCTTAACAAAGTGTTTTATAGCCTAATCGATGTGATCCCTGGTCTCTCAAAGTCCTGGGTTTTGCATGTCCAACCATTTACCTTGACCTCTTCACTTCTGTGTGGTATAAGGATGTTTCACTCCCTGGATTGTAAAAACATTCCCAAGCAGCAATTATTTCCTCCATTGGGTATTTGGCAAAGCAAATTAACAGTATCTAAATGTATTTCATTGGAGATAGGGTTGCCCTCCTACCTGTCTACCTGCCTGCTAGTCTCCATTTGCCTATCAGTCTCCTTTCCTCCCAGTGTCGGCTCAGGCTGCTGTCACACCATACATTTAATCAGTCCAGCAGCCCTGGATATACTGAGCAGTCTCCCTGTGCTGACTGAATTGTGTGCATGTGTGTGTGTGTGTGTGTGTGAGTGTGAGTGGGCCTTTGTGAGGCCTCCACTCAGCAGAGTGATGATAAGTACTCCCAGCCCAGCGCTCCGCATGAGCTGATGGACAGACAGGCCAAGAACACTGGGGGCCTTGTGGTTGGGCGTGTGTGTGCATGTGTGTGTATTGTGGTGAAAAGAGGGAAGGGAGAAGACGGTGGCTGGGGACTGGAGTGTGTGTGTGTGTGTGTGTGTGTGTGTGTGGTATGTGTGAGCCTGCGTGCGTTTCTTTTTTCACCAGCCACGCCACCAGGCCATGCCACATGGCTGCAATTTGTTCATTAGCTATGTAATAAATGTACACACACACACAGAGGTAATATTGTTCCGAGTTCTGCCTGATTGGATTCTGAAATAGAGGACCCTCAGGGGAATCTCTTGTAGTCTGCCAGCCACTGTGACCAGGAGAAGGCTGATTTCTTAACAAGGTTTGAGGCAAACTCTGACGAAACACATGTAGTCTGTATTTTTCTATTTGCTGTAAGGAACACTGTGAACATAAACTAAAATAATGTTGGTTGTGTAAGGTTTCGGATATTAGCGACTAATATCCACAACTTGAACGTATCCAAATTGTTTTGATTGCTTTCATATGGCTGCATGTAAGAGTCTTTCCTTATTATGTTTCATGTTTATGTGTCAGAATAACTACAGGTCATTGTAAAGATTTACCAGTCACCTGGAAATAATTAATAATCACCCAGAGCAAATTACAAGCAATTTATCATCATCATCAGTGTGTCAGATGAGCTAGGGATGGTTGTTACAAATTACCTGCTGTCTAGGATATCAGTCGATGCTTGTTTGAGCTGCGCTCATCCCGCCAGGTTTAGGGCCAGCTAATAAATGTTTGCATCACGAGATAGAAAGCAATATTGGATTATGTGAAATTATATCCCTGCTGACAGATCATTTGAACAGAAATGTTGCTGTGGAGGAAATCCAGAAACATGGATAATAAACTAAATCTGTCTAGCCTCGCTTGGCCCGCACATGGAAACCAGCAATGGGGCTTTTGGAAAAAGAAGCTGCTTGTTCCACATTCAGCAAGGCTTATAGCCTCTGGGAGAGTATGACTGCTGCTCTGCCATGAGCATACAGATCACCTTACACACTGGCTTTCCTCTGCTTTGATGACTGATGCACACACACACACACGCACATCCACACACACAGCCATGCATGCCTGCTTCCAAAGATACTCAGGAGCATTAACACGCCGGATTTGCACACACAAGACACACACACATGTTTACCTCATCCCCCCACCTGGATTAATTCACCTGCTGCACCTGAGAATGTGACCGCTATGATGTCACCTGCAATCCCATCACTTCAAAGGCACAAAAGCACCTCGGTGCCATCAGCACAAAGAGCAAACACACCCTCTCACTTCCTCCTTTGTCCTTCTGTTCCCTAATGGTAATTCCCTTGCAGAAAGTCCATACATGGTGAAGGGAGAATTACACAGTGCACTCTACAATCAGGTATTCTTGGGTTTCTGCCCATTGGCACTCACTGTGCACCACTGTAACAATGACAAGCTTTCTTTATTTACTCTTCCCTCTTAGTGACATCAAAGAAACTGCCCTGTTGTGTGCACTTACATGTGTCTTTTGTGTGGCTATGAGTGAGTTTATGTGTAATTGTGTACACGCATTTGACTGAAAGGTGGTTGAGTGTGCTGAGAATCCATGATTACAGTGCTGCCGGTTTCCTGCACTCCAAAAGCTCCCATTGGAAATGCTCACAAGCAGGGTATGATGCGATGAGACAAGGCGATAATACAACCACCACATTAGTGCATTAAAAGACCCAAATGAGATTATGAGGTCATATGGGAGGTACAAAGCCTACAGCCAAAACAAAAAAACCCTTCTCTGAAAGTAACAGCGCATGTTCAGTATTCCTACTGCACAGAGAGGGAAAAAATCTAAATTGGAGGAAGGTAGAGAGAAAGAAAACAGGACAGGAAAAGGAAGAATGAGAGAAAGACAGGCAGATAAATACAGAAAGACAGAGACAGAGAGACAAGGCATAATAGCAAGAGGTATTCCCTGCCTTGAAAATTTCCATAGTGGTCAATTTCCGTTGTAATCCATCATTGAATAACACATGAATTCAGCATGATTTACCATCAAAACATCCAACTGAGCATGAAACAGGAGGCCCTGGCCCATCTTCCATCTTAGCTCAGTGAAAGGCTTTTCCATTGTAAAGCAAGGTGAAATAACAGCCGTTCAATGTACTGTAACACACCGGAGATGCACCAGCCCCATGAGCGTGCTATTCAAAAGATGATGCCTACTGTGAAAATATTCTTCTGCTCTCTTTAGGAAGGAGAGCGCGGAGACATGGAGGGAGTTTATATATACTGTATGTGTGTGTGAGACTGAAAAGATGCACGCACAGAAGGAGATAGAGGGTTCACTGCTGAGATAAAAATGGAATCCATTTTGGTTTTTGAAGCACACTCATCCACAGTGTGTGGACCTGCTTGGTGTGTTAGCCTGCCATTGCTCTTTCAATCACTTCCCCTCTTTCCTCCTCTGCTCTATTTCAATTGTTCTGCCTTACCCTTGCTACACTGTTTATATAATTTCCTCCTTTCCTCCTTTCCTCATACTTCTTTCCTTTCCTCTCCTTTCCTTTCCTTTCCTTTCCTCCTCTCTCTTCCTCCTCTTCCTCTCACTTCTCCTCTCTCTAGGCAGCCAGGCACCCCAACACTGTCTCAGGTCCTGAAACTATGGCAACGGAATGAGAGAGCAAGCGCTCTCTATGATTAATAGATGAGAGATGCAGTGCCAATCGCTGGGGCCTGGGGAGGAGGGACAGATGCACTCGAACAACGCCACGCAAACATGCACGCATAGTCACAGAGAGTACACACACTGAGTACACACACTCAAACCCCCCCACCATTAGCCACCCTCCGTGCTTTGTGGTAATATACACACAGAAAATGAGAAAGGGTCTGACTTACGCACCACAGAGAGACACATAGGCACATGTATTATAGGCAGAGTTAGGGCTAAAAGAGCGAACGAAGAGGCGGCAGAGTTTTCCTGGTGCTTAACACCATGACACACACCTCCTTATTGGCTGCCAACAAGCAAACCAACCACAGAAATAACCACAGCCTCAGCAGCGGATGCGGCCCTAATGAGTCTTAACAGACTGTGGCTGTCTCCATGACTCACAGCTGGCTGCTCTCACCTGTAAAAGCACAACAGCAGGACGGGAACTAGGACATCATATTTTTGTACCACGATTTACATCATCTGATCTGTAGTACAAGACATGGCTCTTTACAAGGCCAGTCATTCATCCATCTCCCAGGCAATCGCACAAAGCCCTGCTGCTTTTGGATTATCCCTGCAAATGTATTTCCTTTCCATCCCATTTGAGTAATGACAGGCGACCAAACTCAGCTGTGACAAAGGTATTACCACACGTTAATGTCGCATGTGCTAAGTGTTTAAAATACAAAATTTCCATGAAGAGAAACCTGATGTTATAGGCTGAGTTTTCCTGTGGTACGCATTTGGTGAAGTTTGGCTCCTCAACAATCTTCTCCTAGATGCGCTGGCTATCACTTTCTAATTCACTTAATTTCTAACAACAAAGCTTTGCCAAGGACCAACAGCCAAAACACCAACAGACACTCCGCCAATTCTGCCACTGACTTGCGGCTCCCAGCCCAAATAAGCCTTTTGCCTGGTCCTTCATGCCTCTGGCTTTCTTGGCATAGACAACACGCTCAATCAATTATGCTAATGTAACGAGTATGAAGAGTGTTTAACACATGGACGGTTAATTCAATGGATGCACTGTAGAGTCATTTATAGGGAGCCGGAAGGGTTAAGGCTAAGTGGGGGAAAGCAGCCAGTTAGAACAACGAGACACAATGAAACTTGGAAACTGGAACGCCATGCATCCATGCATGCGTGTGTGTGTGTGTGTGTGTGTGTGTGTGTGTGTGAGTGTGTGTGTGAAAGACACAGAGAACATGGAACAACAAGCTGAAGCAAGTGATTAGCGAGTGATTACATTTTAAATGAGCCATGCTGTGAATAGAGCACACTGGACCATACTGCACGGTGAGATATATTAGGTCTCTATAGTACACTGAATATCATTTATCATCTCCTATAAACAGTGTGCGTTATGTTCCAACTTAACTGGAAAGGATGGGGGGTAGTGAGCAAATAAACTGCTGGCTCCTTAGAAAATCAAATACATCAACAAAGCAGATACATGGAAATTTAAACGTAGACGTCTGCCATCTCCTCTCATCCTGTCTAATATCATTCAGCATGTTTTCTCGGATAAAATGAAAGGCATTTATCAAATAATGAGTTCAACTTCAGAGGGTCAGGGAAATCATAACCAAAAGAAAAAACGAGAGAGATGGAGCAGCAGAAGGTTAAGTAAAATGTTTATACAGAGGGGGAGTTGTGTAATTTGTTAAAGCAGGTTAGAATAGCTTCCTGTTTCTTTTTTCACCTTCTGAATCACAGCAGACTCCCACTGAATCTGAAAGAGAGCCAACTTGAGTACAGCTAAACTCAGCAAATGTGCCATGTAACATCTGTGATGGACAGTTCCATTAAAATACAAGCTTCTTTGATTATGCTGACCTGTATTTCTAAAACAAAATGTGCTAAAACACATACGCAAGCTCATGATTATCCCTTTTTAATGTTGCTCTACTAGAGCAGGTTTGTCATTTAGTGTTCAGGCAGTGTAATTGAAGCAGCAGCAATTTAGAAAGATGTGGAATCTGGAAAATGGGTTAAGCATCAATAAATCACATCCAGATGAGTGAGAGGGGTTTGATGCTCCCTCGCACTCTAATTGTTTCAAAAAAAAAAAAAAAAAAGAACCACCAGCCCACACACGAAGAACGTGCATCAATAAAACATGGCTTTATAAAATATGCATAAATACACACACTATTGAATGCTGGGTGTTGACACTAACTGAATGAGGACCAATGGTTAACAGCAGCTGACCAGTCTCGATGTTTATAATAGATGGCCAATTCATTTGAACAGGACCAAAGCCATTTATCAATTATTCAGACCTACTGTATTCAGGCTGCATCTGCATCTGCCCTTAATTGGCAAAGGTAAATACTAACTCTCCCTCTCTTCCTTCCTCTCTCTCTGCCTCTCTCTTCCTCTCTCACACACATGCACACGCACACACATACAGTGTGACAAATCCACATCAGTCACACACAATGCCAACCCCACTGCTATTGTTATGGGATCGGCGGATCAAACGCTCCACGGAGCATTGCTCCAAATACAAGCAACAACTCTGGTCGCTCTGCTCTATTCTGCCTCTCCAGGAAGAGAACAGGCAGGCTGCTGTCACAAAGGTAATCATGCTGTAATTCATGTATCAGCACAACATGTCATTGTATAATGTGTTAATAGCAGGATTTGCACTCTTGTTTGTGGTGTTGTAGCCTTTATGAAACGGTGGGGTGGGATTTACAGCCCGAGCAACATCTCAAAAAATGCCTCCAGGACATCTGAATGCCTTGAGGCTAATGTTGTAGGAGGAGCGGTGGTAAAATGTTAAAACATTCTGCTATTTCACATTCAAGATCTATGTGTAATCCCCAGCTAAGTATGTATACCGACTGCAAAAAAAAAAACATGAGGTCACAGATGAAAAAAACTGCAACACACAGGAGTACCAAATATTTCCAGTTATTTCAGGAAAAACTGATGAAATACAACACCCTTTCCTCTCAGAGCTGGCATGGAATCTTTCTATCTTTTTTTCTTTTCTTTTTTTGTAAAGGCTGATACTAGAATCATGTTTCCAAAACACCATGTCCTGCTGCTGAAAATCAGCTGACAAGAGGCGCATTTTGCTGTGGGCATTCAATACTCCTTGGATTCACCCATTTATATCATCACCCTTGCACACTTGATAATCTATAACCTACATTTAGAGTTGCTGAATCCTTCATACTGGGAGAGGAGAGGAGAGGAGAGGAGAGGAGAGGAGAGCAGAGGAGAGGACAGAGGAGAGGAGAGGGAAACCACTGGCAATGGCTGGGTGTTGGCAGTCAGGCTGCTGGATGTGGTTTGTGAGGCCTCTATCTCCTCTCCCAGCTTGTTAAAGAAATAATGTGCAGCAGCACTTCATTTAATGGCAAATCCACTTCTGAGACCAGTGCAATTTTGTCTCCTGGTCAGAATTACAAACATTTGATTGATCTTTCGGAGCAGAGTAATAGTGACCACTCCGCCTCCTGGTATAGCTTGAAATCCCTGAACACACCCTAGCCAGTGTGTGTGATTGTGTGTGTGTGTGTGTGTGTGTGTGTGTGAGAGAGAGAGAGAGAGAAAAAGTCTCAGCCTGCAGAGTAACTCACTTAAGAACAATAAAAATCTACATGCAAAATGACTAATTAATTCACATCAAATCTCTCTGATTCTGATTAGAGTTGTATAGAAAGAATGAAAACAGAAAGAAAGATTGTAAACACACGCTGCATCATTATTCTACATGTAAATTGCTGCTCTAATTCTGAATTTCCAATCGTGTGAAAATAAATGGCAAATGAAAATCCCATCATGCACTGTAGTAATGGAGCAAGCACTTCAGTGTTTATGCGTTTTCATAACAAATCAGGTATGAATATCTTATTAGGCTCATATACTTACTGCATTTTTTAATTTTTATTTTAAATCTACAACTGTGGCTGTAGTTTTATAACATCAACGAGGCTGAAGAAAAAAAACACTGCTGAACGGAGGAGCAAGAGGACAACAGTCGGTCCGAGTCCTGTAAGTTCCCACAAGCACATTTCTTGTTTGCCGTCCATGTACCTGCTACCCGGAATGATACTAACATTGTTTTGTGTTTAGACTCAGTGTGATCTGCAATAGGTTCTCTGAGACTGGTACTTCTTTATTCCATATGGGTAAACAGCATAAGAGGGATTACGCACGAAACTGTGGTCTGTTCATATGGGCAGAAGGTGTTTGTCTTGTAGGAAAACATCGCAGTTCTCATTTGAATTGAAAAATATGCACTTTCTGATTTTTTATAACTTTAAAAATGCTATATAATACGCGAAACCACCCTAAGTTGATAAAGTAACCCTGCGAAGCGTGTGCACTTGTCGCCCGGCAGCCTGGCTGTACAGAAAACAAGCCTCAGTGGCTGGAGAAAGACTGGTACAGGCTATAAGCGCACCTAAAGTTTGAAATAAACAAAGAAATCTTACCTTCAGCTCATGAATGGATATATCCCTCGGAGTGGTTTTATAGCTCTGTCTTTTAGTAATCCATGAGATGTGGCTCTCAAAGCAGTTCAGACGGTGCTCGTTTCAGAATAACAATACGAGCGCTACTTTTCTCTTGCGCTTCTTTTTGTTACATGCCTCGCTGAAATCACACCTCTTCAAATGGGAATATCCATCGGAAATCCACACTAGAGAGAAAAACCGACGTTTTGGCTTTTAAAACTCCCGTCAGGTAGCCTAAACTGAACGCACGGAACCAACCGGGTGTCCCAGAACTAGCTACGGAGCTCAGTGCAGTCCCTTCCACAAAAGCCGACGGTCATCCTATTTGGAGATGAAGCTTCTTACCAGACTGGAGCGGAGCGCAGCGAGCCCAGCTGTCACCCACCCGCTACACACACACACACACGCTCTCACACATACATAGGGAGGAGCTAAGTCTCTGGAACGGGAGGTATTGTGTCAATGGGTGCCAGTTATGGACAACTGTATTTCTATTTTTACGCAGCGGCATTTCATAAGAATGCGCGTTGGAGAAGGAGAAAGCCTGAGCGCGATTTACAGTTTCGACACGGAAGGAAAAAAAGGAAAATGTTAAGAGGTTAGTTGGAAATTCAAACAAGATTAACTGGCATTTTGTAGATATGCAGCCTGGTCTGCTGGCTCTGTGTCATGCAAACTGTCAGTGGTAATTTTGAAGACACAATAAAAATGCAGGTCTCTTTCATGCCACTGGCATTAGCGCACTTTGTGCGGTTTTTGTGCGCAGCCGATGCGAATCGGTATGTGATAGGTTCAAAGCCTCTCCTCTCTGTTGTCTCTAGTCTCCGGACCGCCCTTCCTTCCCTGGTGGTCCGTCTTGGTCCTAGGTGGGCACGCACGCACACAGAAACAAATGCTTTGCAGTCAGAGGGTTTTTACAAATGGGCCCTTACTTTACTTGGCCCTGATCTCATCAAGGGGGCCATCAGGTAAAGTCTGAAAACAATAGCAAAGTTCAAAAAGTTGCTGCTTAAATTTATGGTACATTTAGGCTACAATCTGATGTCAGGGATGCATGCTCCGTATACTCTCTCTCTCTCTCTCTCTCTCTCTCACACACACACACCTTCCTAGCCTTAAACCAAGCCAAAATCAACATCAATTTGGCAGATTGAAAACTGCAAACTTGCCACAAAACACAAACATAACTACTTGCACATGCTCTCAGATACACAAACACACATTATATTACAGTGCACAC
>VMKM01003389.1:10000-38145 GCA_008360985.2 Macquaria ambigua | reverse complement strand
TCCAGAGGGGTAATAGAGGCAGTGTACTGTGCACACAACCACCCACGCAGAGCACTTCATACATACACACAGCAGGATACACTGGCCTACATTAGCACAGACACACACACAGTTAGCAGAAGCTGGATGTTCCCCCAACACAAAAAAGTGCCTGTTCTTAGTTGCTCTCTCTCACTCTCACACACACACACACACACACACACACACACACACACACACTATATATAGATGTGTGTCCAATGGTAACATGTCTTCTGAACACCTGGAGGATATTTAACTTACATTTCATGCATGACATACTATTGCATGTACAGGCCTGGTATATCATGCATGGAATCCATGCCTCCACATACACAATGTCAGTCTAATACTACTATTAGTACTACTACTACTACTACTACTGGCCTACTAGTTTAAGAAGTTGCTGTAACACATTACACACAGAGAGGAAAAATAGGTAACCACAGATTTAAGAGTAAGCTGATCAATGTTGTTTCAGCATAAAGAAATTACTTACACATAGATGCCAGTTTATTAGGTACATGTGGCTAAAACTAAATCAGTCTAATTCAACATTCCTACAGCAAATCCTCCCTTCATGAAGGTTATAAAGTTCAGTTTGTGTTGAAAGTGTTTCAGAGAGGTGTTGATTCAACTGTATGGTCATTTCAGAGGCTGTAGTTTGTGGTGCAGTTGAATTGTATTGAGTTATACTGAGAGGTGTCACTAATTGGGCTGCAACTAGCAATTATTTCACTATTGATTAATTTCTCTATTAATCGTTTAATCTATAAAACATAAGAAAATAGTGAAAAATGCTACAAGGTGTCCAAGGTGGCGCCTTCATATGTCTCACTTAGTCCAACCAGTGTGAGTCCAAAACTCAAAGATATTCAGTTTACTATCATTTAATAAAATGAAAAGCAGCAAACTCTCACTTTTGAGGAGTTGAAACCATCACATGTTTGGCATGTTTCGCTTAAGACATTATTATAACTGGGGTATAAAGTTCAATCTCTAAAACAGTTTTAACAGAAACTGGACATTGTAAGAGGATTTGTTGCAGGGGTGTTGTAGACTGTGTTACTGACTACAGATTGGTCTGACATCTGAGTGTATGTTGAAATGTCTTCACACAGCAGGGACATCAGCAGAGAGAAAATCTGGACACCACAGCAGTCGAGTTAAACTGAATCGAGGTTGTTCCCACAGCAAAATAAAAGTGAACTAAAGCCGCCTTTAAAAAAATAAAAATCACGTCCTGACAGCATGCTGTATTGGTGATTTAACGTTAATCTGCACACTTCCTGATCTCTGCTCATTTCTCGGAGCAGCAGCAGCAGCTTGTGCTGACGTGCTCTATAGGCTGAACCCCCTCGCCGCCCCCCCGGCCCTGTGAGCCAGGCCAGCAGCCTAATATTAATAAGTCTGCATGCTTTCACCTTTATTCTGCTCCCACGTTAAAGTGGTTAACAGGCTGCCCGGTGTGGACGTGCTCCGCTCCCGCTGCCACTGGAAGGCAATCACCGGCACAGCGGGAGGTCCGTGCACGCCGACCGGCCAGCCCCGCTACCCTGCTGCCCTTGTCCACACTCCTCTCCACCAAATCAATGCCTGTCCACTGATACTAGCAGGCCCTTTATCACATTCCTCACATCAGCATCGGTGCAGCCGCAAAACTGAGCCCCCGAAAAGAAGAAGAAGAGGCACGGCAGCGCACAATCATACCGCTCCATCTTCGCTTTGTCCTGGAAGAAACACACGGACACCGAGACGGACCGTGTCGCCAGAAAAAAAGCAGTCGAGGAACGGAAATCCTACCTTTCGACTCAACGTTGTCCCCGAGTAGAAGTAGTAGGCTATCCCCAGCACCCACAGCACGGCAAAACATAACAATATCCTCGATTTCCTCCGCATGGCTGCCTCGTTTTTTCGTCCGCCTGCCTGTGTGTTTCGTGGCTCTGCTCGGCTGTGGTCTGGCTGTAGCGGCTCGTCCCGGTCGGCTCTGTCCGTGCAGGGCGCTTCGCCGTGCGGCTTCGGCAGGTTTCGTCAGTCGGTCAGGGGGAGTGGAGGGAGCAGGAAGCAGCCAACCAACATCACCGGGGTTAGAGGGCAAAGGCTAGCCGACTCTGATCCAATCAAACACCGGTTCAGGCAGCGCTGGAGGAGGGCCGGGGCTGGCAGCGAGTCGAGCCGTGCCGTGCGGTTCCGTGCTAAAGCCGAGGGATGGTGGGGGGTGGGGACAGTCCCTGTAGGAAGTGATTGTTGTAAAATTTCAGTTATGTGGCTCTGGGAGCTGTGGGAGAGGATCTGTGATTATCATTATTTCACTCTCTGGTGTGGAGCTGCGTGTGCTCCGAGGAGACGCTAGGGGCGCCAGAGACACTTTAAACCGGGTTAAATAGGAGAAAACAAAAGCTTTCTCTTTATTTTCTCTGGTTCTGGACCGAACCGGTCTAACAAAGGTGGAGACTGAACCTGGTCTAAGAATTCCAGTTTTATCTCCTTTTCTCCTTTCTTTCTTTCCTTCCCTTTCCCTTCCTTCCTCTCTTGGTTCATTCCGTCCTTCATTCCTTCATTCCCCTCTTCCTTCCCTGCTTCCTTCCTTCCTTCCTCTTTTATTTCCTTCCTTCCTCCCTTGGTTCCTTCCTTCGTTCCTCCCTTGGTTCATCCCTTCCGTCCTTTCTTCCTTCATTCCTCTCTTCCTTCCCTGGTTCCTTCCATCCTTCCTCCTTTGGTTCCTTCCCTCACTCCTTCCTTCCTTCCTTCATTCTTCCCTTGGTTCCTTCCTTCCTTCCTCCCTCCCATGGTTCCTCCCTTCTGTCCTTTCTTCTTCCCTTTGTTCCTTCCTTGCTTCCTCTCTTCCTCCCTTGGTCCCTTCCTCTCTTCCATCCTTTCTTCATCCCTTTATTTCTTCATTCCTTGTTTCCTCTCTTCCTCCCTTCTCTCCTCCTCTGTCCTAAATCTCTGTCCCCAAAAGAAACTTATTGTGGTGAAAAATCTTGGAGAGCAATGGAAAAAAGTCCAGGACTATATTATTCTATCCCTAACAATGTCTGATGTTTTGTATTTCTTTTTCCAATACACCTTTATTTTTATTGAAAGAGAATTAAATTAATAAAGAGCAATTCCACCATGAAAAATAATCCCCTTCTCTTACATTTTTTTTCCAAAAAATATCTAATCGTATCTATATATAAAGGTCCCAAATATGAATAAACAAACATTAAAAATATAAAATTATGACATGGATATACATATGGAAAATACTAAGAATTACAGCTAAAATGATTAATTGATTAATCGACTGACAGAAAAATCTGCAACTGTTTTGATAATCAAATAATTGTTGGAATGATTTTCCAAACAGAAATGCACAACGTTTCCTAGTTCCAAGCTGTTCTGGAGCTTTCGATTGTATCACACCATCTTCCTCACATGGGATTGTAGATGTTCATGTCTTTGAGAACTTTGAGGACTTCTGATCCATGGTGGCTTAAACGTTGACACTGAAAGTTCATTCTTGACCTCAGGAACAGTTAGTTGACAAAACAATCTCCCGTCAAGGTTCATTCAGTATCTTTTGATTTACAGACAAAACAATCCGTTTGATGAAATAACCCTGGGGTTCAGGAAGTTGTGACAGCATTTTTCACTATTTAAATGAATAATCAAGAACATAATCAGCACAATAATCAATAATGACATTACCCTTTAGTTGAAGCCCCATACTCACATAGATAAAAGATTGATGGCCTCATTGAGCCCCATATTTATGGGATACAAAGTCATGATTATGGTCAAGTTTCTCATATATGATCTCTCCTAATTATGAGGAAGAGAACACATAATAATGAAATTTATGAAGTAAATGAAGTTAGGTATTGGATTTTAGGTTTTGGATTTTCTTTAAAGCCCCTGAAAATGTGGTTTCAAACCTCAAGTATTAAAAAGTCAGTACTAAATGCAACAATCAAAATTAAAGTAAAAAAACATTGTTATTATTTATTAGGAGTTAAACACTCAAAAACTCTGCTTCAACAGAACTGTGTGGGAGTGGTTTGATCAGATTTGATTGACAACCACACATTCAAATGCTGCTGAATCATAATTGATGCTGGAAATGTTTCACATCACCAACTTTAATCGAGTGAGAAGAGCACTGACCAAACAAAAGATACAGAAAATGTCTCATATCAAATAAGGACAACTGTTCTAACTTTAAAAATTGTGTGTCTATAGGACCCCACTGCTCATAGTTAAGAAGCTGATTGAAAAAAATAAGGTTTTCTGGGCCTTTAAAGCAGCAGAAATGGGCTTCCATAAAACCCAGCCACTTTAAGATACGAAGAAAAGGAAGCATTAAGTGTCACCTCATCTTGAAGTTAATGGATCATTTTTGAAAATCTTCAAATGTTCAGTCAGTGAGACGTTTTGGAGCAAGTCACTCTGACATTGTTGAACCACTTGAAAGCACAGTTCAAATAGACTTTTCAGCTCTCTCTGAGATAGGTCTCAGCTGGAACACCTTTGGCTAAACTAAAAGGTCTAGTTTGTGTTCAGCGTGGTTCATTCTGCCTCTGACATTTGTCATTTTAATGATGACAAAATGTGATTTTGACTGCAGAGCAAAATGCCCCACAGTCCAAGTAAAAAATGCTATCAATACACACTTTGTGCTGTGCCTCCAAAGAGGTGTCCCAGTAGTATTACACACACACATTTATTCATTGCTGCTCCCGCTACGGTGGTCTGAAGAGAGACTCAGTGTGTTTATGTTACCTACAGTAGTGTTAGAGCATGGATGGATGGAAGTCAAACTGAAGTTACAGAGAGAGGTGGAGGACGAAGAAACAGAGAAACAGATGTTTAGCAGCACAGAGGTAAAAGAGGTTTTTATCTTTTGCCCTTTGCCTCGCATGTCCTGAATAACATAGTTACGAGGGTCTCAAATTACCCCTGAAGAGGGTCAGTTTGGCTTTCAAGACCTGTTCCAGAAATAGAGGAGAGAGGCAACAAGTCTGTCTCTTGGCTGTCTCAACTCATGTAGCACCTTTAAAGAGTTACTCTAAATAAGATTAACATGCTTGTATTTCATTATCATCTTTCATCGTATAATAGTAGTACTATATAAGAACATAATCACAAGCAAACTGCAGTCTGCTTTGGCTTTTAGATTAAAACAGAAATCTTGTTCATTTTAACTAAATGGCCATTGAAACATCAGCCAAACTATGGGGAGGGAACGTTTCCACATCTGTCTCAGAAGTGCAAAAGAGGCTTTATTCACTGATCAAATTTCAACAGAATGACAACAAATACATAAATCAGTGTGAGAGCTTAGTTTTGTACAGCACAAAACATAATCAGAAAAATACATGAAGACCAAGAATAAATCGAGGCTTATATTGCAATGAAGACTGAGCGGTGATGAAGGATGGGGGTAATAACTTCTGACTGTCAAATATCCTGCCCATTGAAGTGTCTTTGATTTATATTCTCCTTTATCCATCGCGGGTGGGTCTGTCATCACTGTATAAATATGAAGCATACACACACGTTTGTTATTCTTAAAAGAGAAAAATACACTCAGTTCAGCAAAGAGAAAACTGCTGTGGCAGCAACAATCACATGGTCTGAGAAAGCCGTCAGGCAGGAAGCTACAGATTTAATAGAAATATAAGTCCAGCCACTTACACGTGTTTCAACATTAGCTGAGCAGGGAGAATTGTGTAAAACTTGCCTCACTGGAAGAACTGCTGCCAAGAAAAAAGCATTTTCCAAGCTGTCATGCATGTGTAACTCTGTATGATCTGGGGCTGCTTTGCTGGCTGCAAAGTTACCAGGTCCAGCGTAGTTACTATTGCACATCCCAGCAGTATTATGGTTAGTCTTTGTGAGAACGGCTGTATAGAGGAGCTGGGAAGATGTGTTCAAGCCATTTCCTGTCTAAGCTGTTGACTAAATGCCTCATTTGTGAGGCTTTTACTGAGGCAAAAGGCTCTTTGGGGAATCAAGGTTTTTCTTGAGCTCTGTTTGATGCTCTTGTTTTGTAAATTGAACATTTTTCCATTTCCAAGCATTTACATAAACCTTGAGGTAAAACATTGTCACTTTCAGTTTTCAGCCAGTCTGACAAAACAAAGTGAATATTGTACGTGCAGTGTCCATTTTATTGTCAGTCTGTGTTGTTCATTTTTATATTTTTCCTACACTATATTTATCTGACAGCTACATCTATTGCTTAGGTTGAAGTGAAAAACTGTTAAAGGTCCCCAAACCTTTAAATATATAAATGAATCAGCTCAAACTGCAATGAGGATTTAAAAAATCCACTGAAATACTAAATAATGTTACATGTGGAATTCTACCTTCAGTACATCAAAGTCGCAAATCATTATTTATTTCATCAAGTTCAGTAGTAATGTAGATCTCTGTGGATTCTTAAAGAGCTTAACTTGATCCCGTTTTTATTTTTTGATAGTTTTTGCATTAATCTTTACAATGTCAGTTTAAACAATTAATTTACAGCTTTAAAACCCTGAGCTGTCACCTACTTTGTGTCTTTGTATCAACTGCTCAGTCGACCCATTGAAATTAAAATAAAACAACTGTCAGTTCAATTTATCTAAACATAAAGCAACCAGCTACTGGGGGCGACAGTGTTTGCACAGAGGGCGTCGCACAATGACACATTTACAGTAGGTTTTATACACCTTCATTAGTAAATAGCAGAGCTTTCCACTCATTAGGCACATATTCTCTCAATAACTGTTCTCGACCTAAAGGTTTGTGTTTTCACATAAAGCATGTACAGTAAATCCAAAGTTACAGCTGACATTTACTGCCCTGCTGCAGTAACTAAACACACAACACCCACAGAAATGTTATTGCTTTTCTTTAAATCAATGTGCTCAAATGGGAGTTGTGATAATAGAAACAGTAGAATATCTTGTTCTCTTATGGGGTTTCATAATGTAAACGCCCCAAAACTCATCAAGTCTGTGAGATTTTAATAATTCCAATTTATCATTTCCCTTATTTATTTTACAGTAACACCGCTGTGACTGCGTTATTTCATTATTCATTGGTGTTTTGTCGTGTGTCTAAAAAAGCACAGTGCTTTCATCTGTCTTTTGTTGGCCTCTATACTAGAAATACTCCAGCAAAACAACAATGCTGTGTGGGTTTCACAGCAGGCCTGGCAGTCTAACAGATGTTTACCACTTACCTGCAACGTCCCCGGCTCGAATCCGGCTTTGTTGCATGTCATCCTCTCTAATCTCCCCTCACAGTTCCTGTCTGATCCTCTACTGTACCCAAATATGATGCATAACAACAATACTGTGCACAAAATGATGCAATTAAACAGGCTTGAGACGGCATTGTATTTAAATTTATCTGTGTTAAATCATTACGTTCTGGTAAAAAACAAAACAATTCACACATACATCCACATTTTCTTCAGCAGTTCAAGGAAATGATAATCATAACTCACTGAAACCTGTTTCTTTAAATTATAATATAAACATTTTACACATCATTTGTCCTGGTTGCAGTGAGAGGTCATTTTAACTTCAGTGAGCACTTCCTGTATTGACTCCATCACAGTGTGAAGGTCCTCCCACAGTCTCCCTCCTGAGAAAACAGGTACTGTTCCTCCAGTCAGCCACGTGCTGTATGTTTATGATGACGGTATAACCAAAGTGATCCACCTGTAGATAGCTTTGTGTTTGCAGACAACAAATATTCACCAATTACTGCATATCAAGGCAGCGCAGTTGTGTTCTTAATGCCTGTGGGTCTGTTCATAACACACCTCAGGACATTTTGGAGCAATTCTTTGTTGCCTCCTTTTAACTATTTTCAGCTTAATCTATTTAAATATCCAAAAAGTCGAGGTGGCATGCAGCTGTGTTGCTGGCTGTTTCCCTCAGGGTGTCTGTATATTGATTATTGTGTTGTGTTTAGGTGCAGAATTCAAAGCAATACTGCAATGTCCAATTTCTTATTTTTAACAGAACACTGTGTCTGAGGAGAAAAAACAAATCTAGTGTGAGCTTTCTCAGTAACAACTGTGTTTACACTCTGTGTACATCGTATGGTATCCACAAGCTGTTATGTCTGACTTCCCATTCAAAAGCAGAAATTACACATAAACAGTCTTTCCATGGCAAGAAAATGTATTCTAATCTAATTAAATTAAAACCAAAGGTTGACAGTGCTTGTTGCTGCAGTTCAAACGGTGTACTTGTCCTCTCCTTGCCTCTGTGCTTTGTGGTAGTGGGTGTAGCTGCCGTACAGCTCATTGAACACCTCTCTGACTCCTGTCTGCAGTCCGGCCGTCAGAAACTTGATATCCTGCTCCATACACAGGTCCAGTATCCGATAGATCCCTTCTGTTAGATGCTGCTTAACGTCTGGTCGCAGTGTGACCTGGAGGGGCAAATGAGAGGGCAGTTATGAGAAAGAAGAAGAAACCAGAGGAGACGATAGGAGTACAGAGAGGAATTTAAAATATGGAAACAGCAAGGCAGACGAATCTGAGGTCACACAATGTTCATAGCTAAATAAATCATATCTTTGTTTCACTGCTTGAAATTCCATCAATAGACTTAGTTACACCAGCCAGCGATGATCTTTGCTGTTTCACACCCACTGTGCGTCATCTCTGCTTCTTCCTCATGCATTTTAACAAGACTCTTTCTTAGTTAATTTATGGCAACATGATATTGTGTGTCTTCATACAGCCTGAGGCAAATTTATTATATATATATAGAATTATAAATTATATTATAAATTGTCCTTATAAATTAAATATATAGAAAACATTGAGAAGATTCAGGGAAGAGCTACTAAACTAATTCCAGGTCTGAAAGATATGTCATATGAAGAGAGGTTGAGAAAATTACAATTACCAACTCTGGTATACAGGAGACACAGAGGAGACATGATTGAGGTTTATAAGATGGTTCACAGAATATATGATACCACAGCCGATCCTGTCATCCAATTTTGGAATAGTCGGTATGAGTTAAGAGGGAACTCCTTAAAATTATTCCCACTAAAGTGTTTCTCTGAGAAGAGACAAAACCTCCTCACACTTTGTGCTGTAAAAGCATGTAACGAGCTTCCAGAGGATGCAGTGCGGGCTCCTTCACTTAACACTTTTAAAAGTAGGTTGGATAAATTCTGGTCAGCAAAGGATATTTTGTATAATTATAAGGCTGATTTGTGATTATTATGTAATTATTGTGATTTTTAAATAAGTCTATTGTGGCATTTCTTTCTTTTTTTTTGTATGTATGGCTTTGAGTTGTAGAGTCTGGTGTGGAGGATTTATATCCTGTACCAGAAAACTTTCAATAAATTTCAATAAATATGCCAGAATAGTTGAATATTAATTTAAGACATCCAGCTTCATAACAATAAGCCTCAATTGGAGTGGCATCAAAGGACAGACATCATCATCTATCCTGGCAAAACGTATGTTAATGCAAATGTTAAGAGCAGGACTACAAAGGGACGACACTGATGATCAATTCATTATAGTACTGTTTGGAACAGGAGCAGCAAATATTCAAAGAGGCAAACGAAGCAGAGGGGTGGTTATAAAGAAATGGTCGATAAACCTGGATTTGAGCATCAGAAAGAAGAACTTCCTAAAGGGGATCATTAAATATCATAACGTTACTGTTATTGTCCCTATTTTCAGCCTGCGGTACCGTAGATGTGGTGCTCTTCTGTGTGTGAGTGGACAGACAGACATCATTTCTAAACCACGTTGAGGTTCAGATCTGAAACTCAATACACAATTTTGTCAAGTTATCCAGATCCACACAATCTGATCCAGACTACGCGCCCTCATACTTCATATCTACCTGTGTGACAGAAGCCGAGCAGCAGCAGACAACCGACACTACACCAAGGTTCGCTCTCTTTCTCCAACAACACACTAATGTGCACGTGCACACACACACAAAAACACAATAGACAAACAACACCCTTTGTGCTCAGTGAACCCTGCACTGCAAGCCAGGAGAAAATCCAGTGGTGTCTGGTTATTCATCCCTGTTACATGGTGTGACACACGATGACCTGATGACTTGTACAGTTGGCTGGACTGCAGGCTTCAGACTTTTGACATACATCACTACAAAGAGTGTGAAGATGATGGCCGCTCCATGCCAGTGACTGCACCTGTTAAATGATTAGTTAAAACCTCGCTCACCTAATTACAGGCTTCACATTATGAAGAGAACAGCCTATTGTGGGTTCTCTGCAAACAAAGCTAACCTATCAAATGTCATGTGGAGCAGTAGTTTGCCAAAGGTACAGTTAGTGGTACACCGACGGTCCAAATACCTGCAGTTGTTATTACACCTGGATCTGGATTCTGTGATACGTGAAGAGAGCAGGACCCCTGTTTCATGTCTGTCGGCCCTGGAAGAGGAATCCCTCCTCTGTTGCTCTTTCAGAGGTTTCCCCCCTTTTTGTCCTTATAAAAAGTTTTTTTTTTAATCCAAATTGTGGGTCTAAAGATAGAAAGTGTCACATGCTGTACAAACTGTAAAGCTCTCTGAAACAAACTTGAGATTTTGGACTGCATTGTGGGTAATGTAGGCGCCAGGTTTTGACAAGGAAAAAGAATGCATGAAATACAAAAGACAATATCTCTGGTTCTGCTGCATCGATTCAGACCCCTTATTCTTTAAACTGTCCATTATGAGTCCCACAATGTTATAGGAGTGCAGTGCTAAATCTGTGGAGTACTCTTTCAATAAGGTTTTCAATAGAATACCAAGTCCAACTTGTTTAATATCAAGACTAGTGCCCAAATTCACAAACTCCACCAGCATAAAAACTGTACTTTTCTAACTGCACTCTGGTCCAATAACACCTGGCTGCTGCAAAAAGCAGAAAGCTCAGTTCAGGCTCAGAGCCATCAGAAACAGGTCTGACACAGAGACGCCTGAATTACCTCTGACTTACAAAGAGGTCCATCTCTCTGAAAAGCCCAATTAAAAGCACAATATAAATCCAATTTTAGGATTATTAGATGACTCACACAGAGCTCAAAGAATCCCAAACACCTCTTTCTCACTATTTCTGCCTGTCTGTCTGTCTGTATGGGTACTTTCATGTCTTCCTCTCGATGTGTGACTCTGCTGGAAACTGCTGAGTCAGGTTGGCGTCATGTTAAATACAGTCTGGTAGCAGAGAGGAGCCGCGTTCATAACCCAGACGTGACTCACTGCTCGGAGGGAACATCCAGCCTAAAGCTTCAATCCAGCACATGGAGCTTCAGTAATCCTGGACCTGTTCACTCAGATTTGTGAACATTCACAATCTGGCCAATGGAAATACTTTCTGATCTCCGCTCCTGAGCGTCAGCATCTCCGTCACTCTGCTCGGCTGAATCTCGCCGGCTCAACGCGCACCACCAGACAAACTAGGCTGGATCAAAAGGATCAGCTGAGATCCTGCTGCCTCATTCATACATGTGTGTGTGTGTATGTGTGTCACTCACAGCTGTAGAAAATCACAGGGGATGTCAGATGGGTTTGGATGAGGAACTGTAAGGATAGTATGACTGTGTGTGTGTGTGTGTGTGTGTGTACCTTCTGCAGCTCTGTGACGTACTGAGCCACCATGAAGGCCGACAGTGTGGTGAAGCTCTCAGCTGCAGCAGCAATGTGAGAGTACATCCTCTCTGTCAGTCTGGAGCACTGGAGATACACGTTGCTGTCTGGACCTTCAAAAACAGATTTATGTTAAAATGTGGCAAATCAAGTTTGTCTATTTAGACATCATCCCCAGGTACACAGAGGGCATTATACCCACTAGGACTTAGTGGTTTGGGTGCAGTTTCCCCTGGACTTGTTGCACTTTAATTGCACTATTAAGGCTTAACTATTTGTTTTTTAAGCCAAGGTAATAAATTCACTTGGAAGTCATGAAGAAATGAGGTTATTAGAGGAGCAGAGAATAGGATGAAAATTACAGATACTTCTACAACTTGTTAAAAGCAGACCTATTTGCTTGTAAATAATAATATCTGTGTTGATTAAGTCGAGGTTTCTGCAGCAGATGTCTGCAGTTTGCAGTGGATTAAGACAGAAAAATGAGTCGAGACTGTGAACGCTCCCTGTCTTAACATTGCTCTCTTTCTGGAAGGCTACTGCTGTTGAGTAAATATCAGAAACAGCCAACAGTGTGTGTCTGGGCATGACACAGAGTGCCGACCAGTTCCAGTAGCTTCCAGTAGCTTCCAGTAACAGGAAAAGGGTAGAAAGACTGGATCAAACAGTATATGTAAATAATTTATTGACAATTCTCTTAACATGTTTGGAATATCAGATGAATTGAATTCTCAAATACCTGCCAAGTAGGTTAAATCAAACAACCATTTGCACAGACAGCATTAGAATATGTTCTTCTCCATATTCATTTAAGGTAATATAACGTGTCTTCTTGTCAGAGTGTGTATGTGTGTTACCTGCATCACTGTCTCCTCTCTGCCGACCCTCCTGCATGATGGACGCCACCAGGCGGTAGAAGACATTTAGGAATGACGGAGCTGCGCTCAACATCACCTGGACACACAGGAAGTATACGGTCACAAAATATATTTACACAGTCAAACATTAGTCAGATTAGGATTTTCAATGACATGGAGGGATGGTACATTTATTCTTGAGGATATTCAACTGACTTCGCAGTATAAGACTGCCTATTCACAGCACTAATACAGTAGACTGTCACATGAATCCCACTCTGCCAGACCTACTGATGGAGAAAGAGTGGTTTACACCTTCAGAACGTCACTTTAAATTTCAGCAGATATTTGATTGTTTAACACCAAATATGTAGGTTAAATTACAGGGAAATATGTAGACAGTTTACAAGACACGCAGAACATTGCACAGCCAATAACCATGGTGTCTCGGGCTTGTGTTAAAGGGGAAAGGAAATGTTTTAGGAACGTTTGAAGTTGAACAGAGAAACCTTTTTAAATTTGGACAAAACAGTCCTGCAATATTCATCCACCACATCATTTTCACAGCTTGAGTCATTTACAAAGCAGTCATAAACTTACAGTCCAAAAAATGACTGAGGTAAAAGTTGGATTCCCACAAGAGCTACGTTTGCATTTCTGTCCATACCTCTCTCTCTCTCTCTCTCCAAGGCCTGCAGTGGACTGAAGGAGGGATGAGGAGAGAGAGAATATAAACGAGGGGGAGATGATGTCACCAGCTCTGGTTGGAGCTCAGTAATGGTTTCCATCGACTTAAACCCGCTCCATGCCAACCTACACTGCATGCCAGCTCCCCCACCCCTCCTCTCCACCTCCTCCCTCTCCGTCCTATCACACCTCCTTTCTCCGGCTCACTCCCCTCATTTCTATTTTGTCCTGGAACGTCCCTCGCGCATCGCATTCAAATCGCATCTTGGTCTCCGTCTACCGCTTCTTCCCTCATCTCTTTATCACTTCTTATTTTTATTCCCCTCCCTTCCTCTATAAATGCACTCTCCTTTCCTTCCTTGCCTCCCCCCTCCCTCTCTCTCTCCTTTACCGCTTGTCTTTTGTCTTCACAAACATCTGATATCAGTTAGCTGGTTCTTGCCTTGTTTTATTCAATGCAGCTGCCTTGATTCAGTCGCACTCTGTCATTGTTTCTGAACAAAAAAAACTGTCAACATTTCAGAAAGCGAGAAACTAAGACATTATCACATTAACACCATTTTAACATGAATGCAGCTTGTAAACCAAACAAAAGGCCGTGTGTGGGATGGAATGCGGATTCCTGTTTAAAAGTTTTACATTTCTAGTAAAGTGTCTTTCTATAGGGAGAAATGTTGTTCTTTTTTGACACTTTGGGTGTAATGCAAGCATGTGCAGTAAAAGCTGAAGATTTGGACGTTATGAGGTTTTCGTGCAGCTGCAGCATGATTCTGGTGAGCTGCAATATCCTTTCATTGAAAGCGACATTCCTCTGGATTATGGTGGTTGGACAGTGAGAAGACACGGTTTAGTGGCCTTTTACTGAATGAATCAAACTGAAAGTGTAAAAGTGTGGGGGGGGGGGCTGTCATTACATGTCAACCTTTCAATGTCTCTCTGCACTCTATACAGTCTGGTAAAGGCGAAACACATTAAAATTATCTAAGAAAAAAACTAAAATGTGAAAAACTACAAGCACTTGAGTACTATTAGAGACCCGGGCTACGTGATGCATTGATGTTATATTGATCTTGTGATATTGGCCATGGGTTCAAACCAGATTTTGTGTGTGGAGTTTGAATGTGTTCATTCATTGATGCACTTTTAACTTATAAATTATATAAATAAATAGCTTTATTTATGGCTCTCCTGGTATTAAAGGCTGAATTTAAGTGTTACAGTGTGTGTGTGTGTGCACTGCATGCCTCTGCCTGTTTAGTCATCTTATCATATGATCCTTATCTTGTGTTACCTGCATTACAAATATATAAAAGCGTTTAATCGCAACTATTTTGATTAATTGATTAACAGTTCTCAGTGCACAAGACCATTTCCATTTCTATGCATGATCATAACAAACTACAGCCTCCAAAATGACCATAAAGTTGAATCAACACCTCTCTAAAACAGTTTCAACACAAACTGAACATTACAGCCTTCATGAAGGGAGGATTTACTGCTGGGCTGTTGTTTTAGACTGCTTTCGTTTCAGCTAGTTGTACCTAATAAACTGTGAACTGTGTGTAGATGTGCCATAATTTTTTGACACAGTCTCTCTGTCCTCTGTGATACTCTCTAATACACTCATGGTTACATCGTGCATATTTTCTGTCTTTTGTCCACACATTTGTGCTAGATGTATTGGTTGCTATGTGTATGGTTATATTATATGCGTTCATACCACTCCCATTTGCTCTATTCTTTTTCTTTGAATATATTACCATATCTTGTTGCAGGGGCCAAATGAAACCAGATTTGAATCTAATCTGATCTTTTAAATCTCTCTACCACACCTAAAAACATTTGATATTATTGCTACCCGTTTACTTCCTCACCCATTCACTCCCTCCCTCCACCCACCTCCACCCATCTGCCCCCTCCTACCTGAGGATGACACTGGACCATGGCAAACAGCGCCTCATGAACAGCCAGGAACGCTGATTGGTAGACAGGTGGGGTCAAGTGGTCGAGGGGCACCGCCTGGAGCGCTCCGAGGACCAAGATCACATGATGAGGGTTGGTGATGCGCCCCTCCCCCTGGCGCAGCAGTGATGTCATTGACGTCACCGTAGGAACAGTAAAGGGAAGGGTCAGAGAGACGTCCTGACTGGACGATCTTACTAAGAACTGTAACACAGAAAGATACGCACACAGAGCGTTAGACAAGTAAACATATTCAGACACAACTACAAGAGCAAGTAGTTGCAAATGTAGACACACACACACAAGCTTTCTAGAAGTAATTAATACCAAATTAAATATTGTCATATTAGAAAAAGCGCAGGTGTAACTAATAACATTAACGCGTCCCAGTAAGCCATGACAGTGAACCAGCCTGCACAATAACAGGACCCTGAAACTGAAGCAGCTAAATGGAATTCTGCCGTCATTCGTTTTATTATTTACACCTGTGCTTTTAGTACTGTGACATGTCAAAATGTCCTCTGTGAAAAAAGGCCCATTATGTTAGGACAAATTATGAAAAAGCTATTTTTTTTATATTGCACTACTTTGCCTAATTCCATAGTCACTGAAGACTGTTGCAAAAAAATAGGACTTTTACAAATATTCTACTGCTTTTAAAAAATTCATATTTTACAGGCATTAAATTTAGATGATTTAAAACTTTTAAAAAGGGCCTCCTCTTACACCGTCTACAGAGAAGAGGGTGAGGACATATAGATCAGAGAGATGACAGACATATGCACATAATGAGTGTGGGTAACAGACAGAACAGCATGGTTAGCATATAAAGTACTCTGTGTGTGTGTGTGTGTGTGTGTGTGTGTGTGTGCTGTATGGTTAAGCAGATTGCGGTGTTGTCTGTCTGCTCCACCCAGCAGGCCTCATGGAAAACACATTGACCAAAAGAGCCTCAGTGGAAATTACAATAAACAGGCGTTCCAACGGAAATCAGCAGACTGTGATTGTCATTTGCCTGCTGAGTCACTCAGGACGGCTGTCACATGTACTTACAGCACACAGTCACTAAACTTATTACTGATGTAGGGCCAAAGAACATACTGTAAAATACTCCCAGCATGGCACTGTCCCCTGCTTGTCTTAACATTTCTGTGCCTGTTACACTGAGAATTCTGGCTTTATGATTTTCTTTCATCTACACATGGGAAAAAATACTTTAATCACAAGATTATCAAAATGTAATGAGAACCATTTTAGTGGCACTAAGGAATACTTCTATCCAGCAAGTGCACTGTCAAGTCAGTTCATTTCCTCAAAGCTGGCTTCAGAGGTGTGTTTACAAATGTCTCCCAGTATATCCTCATTCCAGTGATTTTAAACTAGATATGTTGATTGGTTGTAAGGTCTTTATTTGTGAAAAGGCCATTTGGACAACACAACATCACACACCTGCACTAACACAATAGTGTTAAACTATTTTAGGTTATAAGGCAGCTCCTCCTGTCAGGTTGGCAGGGAAACTGCAATCAGAAATTAAATTATGCGATGAACGGGCCCTCGCACACCTGCGCACGTCGGGGAGTGCAGCGTCCGCCGCCTTGCATGTAGACGCCTTCAGGGCGGGGGGGTCATGAAACGTGTTAAGTTTGAGGCCTCTAGGACAATGTACAGTGAAGTTATAAAGGACTTCCTGTTTGGCAGCGAAGGACAGCACGGGACAGTGTGTGTGTGCACGTGTGTGACAACACAAGATGTCAGCTACAACAGACAGACAGGCAGAGCAGATCAAAGGGAAGCCGCTGCATGTCAGACTATAAAACGTGTAATTTCCTGCCGCCACTAGGTGGCGCTATGACTGTGGCGGAAAATTTACATGTAGACACCTTCAGGGCGGGGGGGGTGATGAAACATGTCAAGTTTGGGGCCTCTAGGACAATGTACAGGCCAGTTATAAAGCACTTCCTGTTTATGGCGAACAATGCGTTGTGACGGAAACGCCGTTTGATGAAACGTCACAATCTTCACAGTGAAGCATCATGAAGGTCTTATGTGTATCCTCACCAAATTTGGTGTGGATCTGGTTAACCTGCTAGGAGTACTGATTAAAAGTATTGGGGCGTATAACTTCCTGTTGTCAACAGGTGGCGCTATGACTTTGATTCGATATTGACCCCTACATGTGTTCAGGGCGGGAATGTCATCACACGTAAGGAATATGAAAAAGATCCGATCATTTTTAGCCGAGTTACAGCAGTTTGATTGTTCCTGATGTAACATCGGCATTCGCCGCGCCGCCGTGACCACGCCCTCTGGTGACCACTCACAGTTTTCACTGTACAGCATCATCAATGTCTTTAGGCCTTCCTGGCCAATTTTGAGGTTGTTCTGCTCAACCCACTCTGAGATGCATGTCACACTGTAAAACGTGACATTTCCTGCCGTCACTAGGTGGCGCTGTGGGTGTGGCCGTAAATGACCATATAGACATATTCAGGGCGGGGGGGTCATGCCACGTGGTAAGTTTGGGGCCTCTACGACAATATACAGTGAAGTTATAAAGCACTTCCTGTTTGGCGGCGAAACACCTAAATTCCACGCCACCTCACGGGCAGACCGTTGAATTTTTAAAAAAATCCACAAGTATCGTTTGATGGACATCTTGTTGAGAAGCCATGGTCCAAGTTTGAAGGCGATCTGATAAAATCTGTAGGACTAGTTCGCAAAAGTATAGAGGGTCCAAAAGCCATAAAATCATGAAAAAATGGAAATTGTATTATTAATAACTCACTTCCTGTTGGGTTTAGGATATGGGTTCTATGGAGTTTTTTGTATGTCCCGGCATGATATACATGTATACCAATTTTGGTGCATGTAGGTGAAACATGGCGCGGGGGCCAATTTTTAACAGTTTTTGAGGGGGCGCTACTGAGCCATTTTGCCCCCCCCCCCATGTGTGAGACCTATGAAATATACAGTTTTTTGCCATACTTGACGCATGTGCAAAATTTCATGAGTTTCTGAGCATGTTTAGGGCCTCAAAATAGCGATTCTTTCGGACAAAGAATAATAATAAGAATCCGACGAAAAACAATAGGGTCCTACGCACTGTAATGCTCGGGCCCTAAATATAATTTCCTTCTCATCCTCAAACACTGTCACCACTCCTGAAGTTTGGATTTGGACATTTTCAATACCATTTTCAAACATTTTAAACATTCACGTGTAAGGTCTGATATGACTAGTTTATGACAAATTATTACAAAATTATCTGATTGCCCCAAACAACTCCTAATCCTAACAACAAAATTCACAAACCTGTCATGTGCACATGTGCTTTTATGTGTGCATGTCTGTATATGTGTGTGTGCTCACTGAAGCAAATTCTTTTATGTGTTTGAGTGCATGTGTGTGTTTGAGTGTTTGTGTGACTGTGTGTTTTTCTCACCACCATAGCAGATATAATCTGAGGTGCAATGAGCCACAGAGCTTTAGAGCAGGGCTCAGGTAACTGACAACAGGACAGCAGCTTAATGATGACTACTGTAGATAGCACCTCCTGGAGAACAGGAAAGGAGGAGCGAGAGTGAGAAAACAGTTCATGTCACAGCAAATATAATTCATTGTGGAAAAAAAAAAAACCAAAGCAGAGTCTCCCTCCCATCAAGTAAAAGAGCTTTTCATGTAACACATTGTAATAACATCCCTGAAAAAAAAAAACGAAATCAGACAATATTTAGACAGTTTCTGGGATCTTTAAACATGAAACAACAAAAGTATACAAGCTCTCAGGATTGATTTGGGCCTCACCCTGTAGTTTCCTGCCCTCGGCTGGCCAGCGTCTAGTCCTTCTCTGATCAGCAGCAACAGCAGGTTGAACTGACCTGTAGTACTTTTCTCCAGCAGGTGGCGCAGCAGCTCCTGCACAGCTGGCTCCAGCTCACAAACATCATTTGAAGACAACCAAGAAGCTGAAAGCAAAGTGAAAATGTGTCACAATCAGGACAGTGATGCAAAATATAAACTCCATTCAGTCAAATCAACAAATAAGTGCGTTATAGTGTGTCTACAGGGGAAGACACAACAACAGGATAATGCATAACAAATAGGCCGCATTAGATGTAATGCTTCTAATGTTTATAATAATGTTTTCTCATTTTATGTATGTGCGTATGTACACTCAGAGGCCACTTTAATAGGTACACCTGTGAAATCTAATGCAATCCAATACAACAGCTCCTTTAAAAACATCTACACATTTATTGTCATATCTGTTAGCTATTTCAACACAAACACTTATTATCCGAAATAGCTGGGGTGGAATAAACTAAATACACTCTGTTGTAAACTGTCGATATGTGCAATATGCAGAGGTAATTAATAAAAGGACAACACTGACTGATTGCACAGGTGAATGATGTGTTTGTTCTTCATATGTGTCTATGTACCTGTCAGCAGTCTGTGCACATTCTGCAGTATTTGCATGTAAAGTGCATCCAACTCCTTTCCTCCCGTCTTCTCCTCTCCTTGCTCCTCCTCACTCTCTCCTCCTGTCTTCTTCACTGCTTTGTAGAAAGCCGACAGGAAATGGAGAGCCGACACCAGGAAGTCCACGGGCCGGTGGGCAGAACTTATTTCTTTGAGGATCTGCGCGCAGAAGCCCTGATAAAGGGTCAAATGACTCAGCTTGGTACCATGCTGCTTGTTCTCTCCCTGCACCGACAGTGCGGACAGCTCACAGTGCAACATCACAGTAACAACTTCTACTACAAAGGCTTGACCGAGGATGCTGGCTGGCTGGATGACTGACTGACTAACAGACCAGGGCTTCAGGACGGACTCAACAGCTGGTCCCAGTGAAGCAGTCGTTCGGGCGAGCATTTGGCTCAAAGTTTGATTCATTGGTTTACTCCTTCCCAGGTTAGAGGTCATTGCCTGGGAGAAAGAGGCCAGCGATGCCAGCAGGAGATGAACAGACAACATGGATGCTCCTGGATCTGGTTTACCTGACACAGCTGCAGAACTGGGTGCCACAAGTTGCCTGTTTGCTATTTCCGCACTGGTAAGATAGGAGGCAAACTGGTCCAGGTTGAGTCGAACGCTGCTGTTTCTGATTATAATCAACTGGATCAAGGACCTGATGAAGCCCTGCACTGCTTTGATTAAATCCAACCAATTGGGGCTGCACGTGGCTCGAAATCTTCCATTGTTGCTATGCCAGAGGAGAGAGGACACAGCAGCCTGCAGCAGAGTACCACCATGGATGAGCTTCAAAACACTCTGGAAGTTTCTACCCTCCAGGAGACAAGTCAGAATCCTGAGCAGCTTCACCAGGAACACAGCATCACCTCCAGATTCAGGAGGGTCCACGGCCGTCTGGTCTGACTGACTGGAGGTGGAGGTGAGCATGAAGAAGAGGAGGAGGAAAATAGAGGAGAGGTCCTCAGAGTTCATCCCATCTGGGTTTAGGTTTGTTAAGATTTGGAGCAAGTTTCCCAGTTCCTTGCTCTGTGTGTCTGTCAGCAATACAAACACCTCTCCAGTCTTTGAGGATGCCAATATATCCTCAATTATAGTCTCTTTATTCACGAAGGTGGACAGAGGCTGACTGGCATCTCCCTCTAAAGAGTTAGCTCCAGTTCCTTTCTCCTGAAACTTCAGGAGCGTGGGACAAACCTTGGGTACATGTGCTGCCTTGAGAACACCAATAATCTTTTGTGTGAGGGAACAAACTGTGGCGGAGAACAGTGAGGGCAACTCAGCAAGAACAGGGCTTTGGAGAAGCTGTGAAGAGATGAGGGAGACAGTCAGACAGCCAGGCGGCCGGTGCTTTCCTCCGTCTGTCTGTCTGCTGAGGAGTGAACTGACAAGTACATCTGCTATGCAGCCCACATCTTCTCTGCTCAGGTAGGGAGCAATTAAAGGCAAATTGGACGTGACAATATACCAGTGTGCTACAAGGTAGGAGTTGCCGTTCACACTCTCTATCTGCCCGTCCCATACCTGCTCTCCATCCAGACTCACCTCAAACTCTGATTTGGCTAAAATAAACTGGGCTGCCCTGTTTAGCAGTGCTGCAGTGCTGGGTTCAGAAAGTAAGGGGGCGTCAAACAAAACCTTCTTCATCTGTTGCAAAGTGAGGAGTTTGAGCAGCAAACAGCTCATGGGGCTGCAGGATGGCTGTAGACGTGCTGGAAAAATCTCACCAGATAGAAGACTTTCTGGATGGGTTGGGATTGCAGCATGGTCTTCAGTCTCACTTGCAGCTGCTGTCTGGGCTGAGTCGAGAGATGTGTATTTGCTGCAGTGGATATGGAAGAGCGTGTCGACTTCCACCCAGGTGTATCTGAGGAGGAGAGTGGCCTCCTGGGTCTTCTGTTCCCACAGTGCTCCCATTTTAGACTCTGAGACCTCTGCTGACTCTTTGTGGTCCAAATTCTTTTTTCCTTTCTTTGGGGTCTTTCGAACTGAACTTGTATTTGTTTTGACAGCCTTCTTTTCCTTTGACAACAGCTGTAGTAACTCCTTGACTACCTGTTGCATCTCCTCCATCAGGCCCTGACTCTGCCTGACAATGGGAAGAGGAGAGGAATTGTCTAGAGTCTTCAGACTAAACAAAACAACATGAAGCAGCTGGCTGAGGGAGAAAAGCTTCAGAGATGCATCCCGTCTCTCTTGGTCCACCTTTATGTCTTTATTCTCCCCTTTATCATCAATCTCCATCTTCTCTGCCCCTCTCTCCTCCTTCACCAGGCCAGGTAGTATATATCTCCTGATGCTCTCCAACACTAACGAGCAGATCTCTAGGCCCTGGGAAGAGGGAGTGTCCAGAAGACAAGTCCTGAGCGAGGCGGAGATGCCCTCAGGAAGCAAAGGAGGTCGGAGGTCATCCAGGGCTGGCTGACAGACCACAGACAGGAGCTCGGAGAAGAGGCGAGGCAGCTGACGGAGCTTAGTGTAGGTCTGGAGGAGACTGCACACCATGAGCTGTTGGGAAACAAACATTTTGTCTCAGTTAAAACAAATCTCTTACACATTTTACCATTTTAAATTCTGCATTTACAAGTTTTTCTGGGGCAGAAATACAAAATGTAATTTAGGATTAAGTCAAGACCTGTCTGGCCCGTTGCACTCGTGCTTCCATGCATTCAGAATTAACCCAGGCTGAAGATGACAGCTGGTCCAGGTCTGGTTCAAGAATCAGATGGTTGAGACTCAACAGCACCTTTAAACAGCGGTACCATGCTGGGATGCTGAAAGACAAGACAGGAAAGGTTTTCACTGTATGACCAAGAAAATGGTTAGACGAAAAAGCTCAATTATTCTGAATATAAAAAAAACTTTAACAGACAATGAAAAATACATAAAGAGGAGGGTTTTTTCTACCTTGGCTGGGCCTGGTTGAAGAGCATTTGTCCCAGGGCTCTGTAAAAGTTGAGTTGAACCTCTCCGTGTCTGATCTTGTCTGCTGCTACATTGTAAATATCAGCTGACAGAGCCTGGCTTAGCAGGGACTCCACAGCCAGCAGAGCCAGGCTCCAGCTCTCTGGGGAGCAGAGGGTGGCTGGGGGAGACTTCTGCCCAGGGGACACAGAAACTGGCTGGTCTGCTTTGGCAGCTGAGAGTGAGTGTCCATCTAGATCTAGATCCAAGGCCGGGACCAACCTGGTGAGGAAATAGAAACACAGCATCCTGTGCGCTTCCTCGCTTTCTCCTCTCCCTTTTCCGTAGCTTTCCAGAAAGAACTTAAACAGCAGAGACAATGTGTTTGACTTCACAGTGTAGTGCAGGGGTGGCTCACAGTAACCCTGAGCACTCAGTTTGGAAAGTACGGCACTGACTGGCTTCAAGGGGCCTTTTGCCCCTCCAGGACCACGTTTCCCAGAATCCTCTTTAGATGGAAGGAGCTCCTCCTTGTAGGCGGTCAGGTGCTCAGAGGGGAAGAGGCCTAACTGAAGGATGGAGTCTATCTTGATGCGGATGTCTCTGCACAGCTGCTGACGGAGACGCAGATGTGTGTGAGAAGGTGTAAATTCACCAGAGGTCAGCAGGTGTCTGAGTAGTACTAATGTCTGGATCAGCTGGTTGGTTACCATAGTAAAGACTCTGTTAGGATTGGCTTGTTGTCGCTGAACTGACAGATAACATGACAGCACCTGAAGCAACACCTCAAACAAATTAGCTGAACGGAGATTCTCCTTTGGCTTGGAAGAGGATTTATTAGCATCTAACTCTGGCTGATCTGGAGGACTTTCAGTGATCGGCTCAATTTGGGAACTGTCCAAATCGCTAGTAGGCTCAGTCATCACCTCATCTGGACATGTGACAGACTCAGTCATTAAAGGTTCTGTGAGCAATGGCTGCTGTAGCTCACGGCAGGCCAGAGAGCAGAGCTTAACCAGGAGATCGGCCATGAGTTCATACTTGGTGGTGAAGACAGATGAGAGCGCAGGAGAAGAGAGAAGGCCCTGACACACACTCAGTATGGTGGACACACACACAGGCGACTTAGAGCCAGCGCGCGCACACTCCTGGAGACGGTCAAGCAGCAGCTAGAGGCAAACAGAGAAAAGAGGTGTCAGTAAATCCTTCATATATCTATGTCGACACACCCTCTTTCTAGAGTTTGAATGCACTGCAGCCAAAACGACAGTACAATATGTGATTATGCAGCAGACTATGTGTTTGTTGCATTACAAACACCACTCGAGATTTGTGGTGGCGTCTTTATTGAAGTATTGTCAGCACACCTGTGCCATGTTGAGCCTCAGGCTGATGGTCTTTCCCTGCTTGAGAAGAGAGTGGAGCTTCCTGCTGTGAAGCAGATCATCCAGGTAACACCACAGTCCTTCCAGAACATTCTGAGAAAACTCCACCTTCTGATTGTACCGGCCTGTCAGAGCGTGGGTGCACCAGTCCAACAGCACCTACACGTGGAAAGGGTCAAGACAGACATGTAGTTAGATAGACGGTAGACAGTTATATGCTGCTTTTGAATTCAGTCTTTTCTCAACTATGAAATAATTAACAAGACCGTTGACTGCAATTAAAGTGCAGAGAATGGTCTTGGTCTTAATAGATAATACATTCTTGATTTAGGTCATAAAATGAAACATATTCACCTCAGAAGAAAAACTACATTAGGCACTTCTCACACTGAATACAAAACATCCACATCTACTCAGGGTTCCTGACATCAGAACCACACCACCACATTAAAATATCATTATCATTCTATGATATGACGACACAAACATCTTGTAACATAACTTCAGCTGTTACCTGCTCCTTGTTGGGCAGCAGGCACTGAGAGGAGACCCAGGCAAAACGTGCCAGCTTTAACTTGTCCTCCCACGGAGTCTGAGGACTCTTCAGTTTCAGATGGATACCTGAGTAGATGGCCGCCATCGCTGCAGCTGGTGCTACTGCTGCACAGGCCTGAAGAGAGGGGATGGAGAAGAGGAGTCAGGGCCACAGGGAGGTAACACAACATAGGGGGAAAGGTGAGATAACCTAAATAATATTTAAATAGAGTGGTGATAATTATTAATTTCATTTAACAGTGATAAACTACATGTGTGAGATAGGATAAGAAAATCTATGTTTATATGACCATGGAATCTGGTGGTGCTTTACATTACAATGCATGTGCAAACACCCACCCACCCACCCAGGGCAGTAAATAATACACAGACACAAACCATGAACAAGACAATGCACACACATAAAGTAATAAAGCCTGAGGAAATAGAAGAGTTTTGTTTTTTTAATGTGGACACAGTTGTGACAGATCTCTGGACACCAGGCAGTTTGCACCACAGAGAAGGACCAAAGCAACGAAAAGCACCCACACCAGATCTGAACCTTATTTCAGATATAGATCTATCTTGTTCTCATTCTAGTAACTCACAGCTGAGCCCTGAGCCCCACATGTACCACCAGATTTTGCAAGCACACATTTTCAACAAGAAATTGGTAAAAGTTAAAAGCTCTGCACAGTCTGGTGCAGGTGTGATGGACAAAGAGTTTTTAATTTTCAGACGTGTTCAGGTCTGTCTGATACTCTCAGTATACACGGTTTTAAAAAAACTGGCATGCTTTATAGCTAATGACAACTAGCTACGTAGCATATCCTTGCTAAAGTCAAATTAAGCTAACAGTGGGGCTGCTTCTCGTCTGCACGCAAGCAAACCATAACTGAGCTTAAATATTACTTGTTTAAGAATACTAACATACACTTGTGTAAACTTCGCTTATTAGACTTACGACTTTTTAAACCTGCACGTGTCTCCTGTTTTCAGATGTGGACGAACTTTCACCTTTCACCCTGCCGGCCAGACAGAAACAATCGAGAGTCGATTAAAATGATCGGCCAACGGTTGGCAGGCAAATATTCGCTTTTCGCCTTCTCTCAGCTCAGACCCTGGTAGAAATTATATTTAATGGAGTTTTTTCAGATGATTATAAATTCAGTTAATTTTAAAAATAAATGAAAACGCAGTTCGTCGAGAAAACTGTCGAGAAAATAATTTAGCTAATATCGCATGTCACCTTATTCTTAGGCAGCATACGTATGTTTGTATGAACAATATAAAAACAACATGAGCCTTTTGTTCTTTGGGTTCACATTTAATGATACATTTCGTTTTGGAACCTTTCAAAACTCATTCACAAAACACTCATAGCTAGGTATTAACGATCTGGGTTTGCCTGGTTATGCCTGGGAAAGTTTGCTTATATCGTCAGCCATTGAATTCCTCCGTCGAGGAGGAGGAGGAGGAGGAGGAGGAATCTTGTGTACATGCGAACCGAACCAGGGTCACCTTTCCTGTTTCTACCCTTTTAGACTCTGTCCAGGGAAATTTGGTTTATTTCTCAGAGTGGATTTGGTGTTAGTCGGTCTTCGGCAGCTTGTGTTTCCACTTCTCCCGCCTGCCAACCAAATATTCAGCGACAGATGACAGTGACAGGCAGGGTGTTGGTAGCTGTTCAGTGATAAGGGACAGATAGTGGGTGAAGGCGCCTGTCAGAGGCAGATAAAACTGACAATAACGGTCTAAACTAGACATTGTAGCGGGAAGAAGCTCTACAACTGCTCGGCTATGGATACGGTGCGTTGACCTGACAGCTAGGGGACTAACATGTTTCTCCGAGTGGACTTCAAACACCTCGACACTATCAATCACTGAATCTGACTGACCACTAAGGAAATACTTTTATTTCTTTTACCTTTTGTCGAATTTAGCTAGTAGCTAATCAATAGCTGACAACCAGGACGATGCGGCTTTTAATTCGCATGTCAAGGTGCACACATGGAGTGCATTTGTCCAAACTCAAGCTAACACAGCCGAGGATGTTATGGCTGGAGCACCGTGTGACCCTCTCAGCTGCCCTCCGGAGGAAGAGACAGTCGACCGGGGTCAAGTCATCAGTCCATCCGACACCTGCCTTCCCTCTCTCCTCACCCAGGCCCTTCATGTCTGTCCTGCCCTGCAGACCGCTCAGAGGTCTCTCTATACTCCGAGCACGGACAGTCACACACACACCTGTTGCCTTTGCAAGCTCTTCAGCCGCCTCTACACCTACACCAGCCGGATCGGTGAAGACACAGACGGACACGGAGAGAGACCAAACACCGACCACTGTCCCCGTGGAGGATGTTAAAAGGATTTTGCAACTTGCTCACCCGGAGAGATGGAGACTGGCAGGTAAACTGTGCGTTTATGTGCCTGTGAGGCAGAATTGAGAGCACCTTTACATTTACCTGACCCCTTGCATCCCCATATCCATGACAAAAGAAGGTCTATCCATCCACAACACATCCCCAGTTGTCACTGACTCACCAATTTTTGGACTAGCCTTTAAGTGCTTCCCTGATAAGAGAATAAAAAAAGGTGTCAAATTGTTAAAAGGCTTTTACTTTACTGGTAATAGTACAGTTGTCACAGTTTTTGTCTGAAGAAGACCCTGTATGGTTGAAATGCTGCATATATCTTGCAACTTGCCTAAATATTGGAGGGAATGTAAACACAACTACCTTTCTGCAGCATCATTTTCCATTACCACAAAGGAGGATGATTTTGATTTAATCTAGACAGGGGGAAATAATTCATAAATCTTATTTTTGCTTGTCCCAATTGGTCTAGTATAGTACAACAGTTGTTGTTTCTTTTTTTAAGCAAGTTAAAAACCACAGCAGTATGAGATAAAAGTATAGACTTAAGAGAAATGTACACTTGATAGTTTTGACACTTCAGAGGCCCTCAGTTTGGTCCCAGGTAGTCACTATGCATATTTCCTGCCACCTCCCGTATTGTTCTGTCTGGCCGTTGGACGCACAGCCATATTTTTCTCAGTTTTTCTAATCAGTCACAACAGCTTATCTGTAAGCTGCTCTGACCTTGTTTGGAGACAGGTATTCCCAGATTGGTAACTTCTACATTTAGTCAAATTGCATTCATTATCTGGCAAAGGCTGCTCTGCTACTCTTAGCTGTTTATGATGTTCATTTGGAGAGCTCTGTTAAAGTGCTTTTCGGGTTTGAAAAACAACCTCAGGTACCTTTTCATGGGGTTTTGCTGGATAACCCCTTCCAAGTTTGAAGTCAAGACTTCCTTTTATAAATTGTAGCCCTGCCTTTTGATCTTTGTTTAAAGTCTATCTTTTGCTTTGATTCTGAACTTCTCTGTTCATCTCTGTTTTTCTGTCTTTTCCTTTATCCACCCCAGCTGCTGTGGGCTTCCTAACTGTCTCCAGTGCAGTAACTATGTCAGCTCCATTCCTCCTGGGTAAAGTGATTGACACCATTTACACCAATGGAACAGACACAGAGACAATGACGGCCTCCCTGACGTCGTTATGTATCATGCTGACGGGAGTGTTCCTGTGCGGTGGGGCAGCCAATGCTGCCAGAGTCTACCTCATGCAGACCTCAGGTGAGACTAGGAGGGACATTAATACTCCACAGGGGCACATGAAGAAACACGGGCACAAGACACAT
>VMKM01003389.1:0-5000 GCA_008360985.2 Macquaria ambigua | reverse complement strand
TGCTGTTGTCAGGTGAGAAACGCAGGCCGAGACATGACAGCGTTATGATAACAACACGTACTTCACTGTTGATGCAAGACAGCTTGTATCCCCAACTGCCAGCTCCCCATGAGTTGTAGCAGGGTTGATGATACTAAAGATGACAATTTTTATTATTATTCACTCTCACATGGTTGTAAATGTATGTTCAGTGTTGGGAAGGGTGCTCATTTATTTCTTTTAAGTTACCGTATCAGTATTCCAATCAGTAATGCACTCTAAAGAATTATTTAAACTCAATAATGCATTCATATTTTAATACTTAATTTGCTGTATTTTAATTATTTCTATGAAAAAGTAAGAAAGTTCAGGATATTTATTGTATTATTGTGCATGTTATTTTGTTTTGAGTGTGTATTCATTTTTTTTCTCACATAGTAGAATTATGGTCCATTATTTTCTTTCTATTCAGAACATGAAACGGTTTAAAAACTATCATGGCTTCATGCGTACAGTAGACACATAGGGCCTATTTAGACAAAGCCTTTGTGTGTGTTCATGGTTAACCTGTGTGTTTGTTTCTCAGGCGGTCAGAAGCAGAGGATAGCCATAGCCAGAGCTCTGCTCAAGGTGAGTACAACAACATGGCCGTTTTACTGTTTATTACTGTTCATCAGAGGAAAGCACAACTCTCGTCTTCACATAACATTTGTTATCCACTAACCAGAGGCCTGTACTACGAAGCAGGATTTGGGGTTAGCGAGGTAATTTCAGGTTTAACCCTGGGTTTTCAGTACTACGACGGTGGTTCACTTCTTACTGGGGTAAATCGTCATGGTAACTTATGCTGCACGGCAAACCTGCTCCGGAGCAGGTTATGTTTGAGATAACAGCTCAACGCATATAAAAGCACCGCCTACTGACCAATCAATTCTCTTGGAAAATGACATCACCAATAGAAAAGAAGTGGAGCTTGGTACGTGGATTGTGAGAGGAACTCTTTTTATATGAGAGATAGTTTCTCGTCGGACGTACCGACAAATCTGTGTCAGCTTCTTGCAAGCAATGTCAAAGCCATTTCATTGTGCTTTTGTATCCCGATATCATCCTACAGCAGAGACTGATTGAAGCACTAAAGCTTTGTACTTATAAGAGATGAATGAAAGCCTATTTACCGCTAAATTATGTTTTTATATTTATTTTTTTATTTGCTCCCAAGTTCGTTTGACATCGCCGGGGTTGCAGCTGAAAGAATAAGGATACAATTGTCATAAGAACATCTAAGCAACACATTAACTTAATGGAATACTTCTGATGGGGAAGTGATATTATAAGCCTGTTAATTTGCGCTTCACACAGTCAGCTGTCTTTCCTGTGTTTGGCAGCTGTGTTGCTTTTAGCCTGGATGATGTTTAAATTCTTTGTATTTCTCTAATATTACAGTTTGCTCTTCGTTTGTAAAGTATGCCGCTCTGCTGCCAGTACACCTGTCATGTTTGTGATTGGTCATATGTTGCAAACCCCGCCCATGTCATGTGAACGCGCTCATTTCTAGATTGGGAAACCCTGGGTTGACTTATCGAGTTGATAACCAGCGTCGTGTGACCGCTTAGCGGGATTGCGGTTGTTAGGTTTAGTGAATCCAGATAACGAAAAGATATCCAGGGTATGTTGAACTTGCTTCGTAGTACAGGCCTCAGGTCATAGGAACTGGATCTTCTGTCACATCAGTATCTAATCATTCCATTCACTGAACCACAAAAACAGCTTTAAAATGACAAGTGGAACCAGGATCTACACTCTAGTCTCAGCTTTCCTTTTTTATGTGAAACCTGAATCAGCGTGTATAACACCACTACTTGTGTTCTCTCTCCACAGAATCCTAAGATCCTGCTTTTAGACGAGGCTACCAGGTGAGACAGACTGAGACATGATTAAAGAACTGTTGTGGAAATTGGCTGATAACAAAACTACTTTACTTAGAAAACTTTCACTATCTTTATCCTTTTGGCCTTTATTCACTCTCTGCACAGCACTGTAGATGTTTTAAAATGATGATGAGAGTACTGCCTTTTTATTGTGCTGGTTAGAGACATGTCTTAGGTTATTTTGTTGAAGAAAATCGTAAACAACCATCTTTTCTCAGTGCACTGGACGCTGAGAATGAGTTCCTGGTCCAGGAGGCCTTGGAGCGTCTGATGGAAGGTAAATCTTTCTGTCTTTGTCTTTCAAATTTATGAAGCACAAAGCTAACATTCAATAGTGTTTGGTTTTTTTGTCCTGAGATTCTTTGCTTCTCCTGTTTTATTATTTCCTGCCCCTTTCGCCCCAATCAACAGGGAGGACAGTCGTGATCATCGCTCACCGCCTGTCCACCATCCAGAATGCAAACGCTGTCGCTGTACTGGACCAGCAACGCATAGCCGAGTGCGGCCAGCACACAGAGCTGCTAGGCAACAGGCACGGACTGTTCAGAAAACTGATGGAGAAACAGGCGTTTCTACAAGAGGAACAGAAACGAGCACTTCGCTGAGAGGACGGGAAGTACAGGTGAGCGGATGAGGAAGAGGGAGAAGTCAAGAGGTGAGGTCAGTGGCTGGGGAAAAGTGGCTTTGCTCCTGAAGGGGTTAGAGGGGGGAAATAAATGCCTGGAATGGGTAGAGGTGGATAAAAGCTGAAGGAAAGCAGAACTTTCCACAGGACTACAGATGAACAGATGAATTAGAAAACCACTAAGAAACCTAAAGGGATTTTCTTAAATGCTGCAAGTGTCCTTTCACTGCTGGAATGACTACGTGGCACCACATGAAGAGCTGTTTGGAGAGGAAACAGGGTAATCCGCAGTGAAGACCTAAGAACTGACACCTGGGTCTGAGAGTGCCTCGAGATGCTTTATTTTGAAAATATCTAATTCTACACTGACATGATGAAGACAGACACTCCTCACACAGGAAACTCATAACCAACATGTGATTTTTTTATTCACCGTCATAACCATAGTTTTGGGGGAAAAGCCCAAATCTTGTTTTAAATAGTTCAGGCATATGGGAGAAATGTCACAGTATGAAAGACACTGTAGTCTGTTTTCACTTTATGATTTTCATAACCAAACCAAAAACAGTCCAGTATGATGTATACAGAACTGCTAAATATGTATTTGTTTATGAATTTGTGTCTATTTATTATTGAATCTTTAAACTTGAAGCTTACATGCAGAGCCTGTCACAGTCATTTTAGAGTTTAAACGAAGCCAAACGAAGCAGCTATTAGTGTTGTCCACACTGTGTTGTAAAACAGGACTGAACACTATTCTGACATATCTTTGAAAACAAGGACACGGATTAATGTATGCACATTTGTCATAAAAAAATATTAGTAACTGTCCTGTAAGTCACAGCTGAGGGTGCTACACATCTAAAATACGTTATTTCTCTAACAAGGATTTGTTCTCAGTGAATCATATCTACACTGGGATTGGTTTGCCTACATGTTCAGTTCACTCTTTAGTTTTTCTTGCTTTGGATTTAATTGACAGCCCTGAAAC
Organism: Macquaria ambigua; assembly: GCA_008360985.2. Classification (NCBI taxonomy): domain Eukaryota; kingdom Metazoa; phylum Chordata; class Actinopteri; order Centrarchiformes; family Percichthyidae; genus Macquaria; species Macquaria ambigua. The sequence goes on along the minus strand of VMKM01003389.1, from coordinate 1,477 downwards.
TGCTAAACTTTACCATCTTTTATATGTCAAACAAAATAAAATGTGCATAGTTACTTGGGGAAGTTGATTGAGGTTCTGCTAAACAGCCTCTTGTCTGGTCGATGCTCTGCTGCTCTCCGGGAGGGAGGGTACAGGACACATGTCATCCAAGTCAGAGGTGGTCTGTGTGTCATAATCACAACTTTCTTAACAGTTATCTCATTGTCTAAAATCCCTAATTCCTTCATCTTTATTATCTCGTGTTCAAAAAGTTGCACAGTGCCAATCAGACAGTAATCTTAGTCAACTTTCTTGGTCTAATCTATAAATGGTGGAAAAACAGAAACTAACATTAGGACTTGAACATGTGAGAGTGTTTACCGCTGTGTCTGTCAGTCTGTGACATGATTGTCCCCTCCATGCTGCGCTTACTGGTCGGTGTTTACAGGATGTGCACTTGGCCGGCATTAAATGCTATATAAACAGCTCTAAAACCACGTACATGTTAGCCACAGAGCTGTTGAGCCAGCTAAATATTATAGCTGGCTTGGAGAGGTAATGATTCTCCTCAGTAAATATTTGGATGGTAAATGCCCACTTCACTGCTGAGGGGGAGTCTAGACCGGAGTGTTTCAGAGGATTTCTTTTTTTCTCTCGTTACACCAAACAGCCCTAAAGGGACTGTAGAATTGTTTGTGATCTACATTTGTGGCTAAATTCCCCAGTTTGTAACTGGAAAATTACTTAAAACATCAAATATCCTTTGTTCATTGAGCTCAGATCTGTGCAATGTAGCTGGGAACTGTTATGACTGGGTGCTAGTTAAAGTGCATTTAACAGATAACTTCACAGCAAGGACTCGTTTTAATTAAATCCACTTTTGTACAGGTTAATGAAATCACACTCTGGTTATATGATGTTTATCATAGCTCAGACATTTGGCAGGTGTCTGACTCGAAACTCTAAGCAACATTGATATACAGTACAGGATATATACAAACAAATGATCACATATTATTAGTCTATTCAAAACTATATTTCCTATATTTCTATTGACCTAAAACAGAGGTCAGATAGTATGGTGGAGGAGCTTTCTGTCACATTAATTAGATGTAATAATTGCAGAAATTCAATATTAATACATATAGTAGATAAAGCATCTTATGATCAATATTTTCCTACAAGATTTTTTTCTTTAATCATTTGACGAAAATGGACTGCAAACTTGTGTGCATTTCTCTCAAGGTTTATGCTAGATTTTTTTATTTGTATATTTTAGTTGATGTTTTTTTGTTTTTTTTTTGACAGGGATTAAAAACTTGAATCCTTGTTTCATTCACAGTTTGGTGGCAGTGATGCATAGAGACTCTTAAAATAGTGGATTGTGGCCCATAACAGACATTTAAATGAATCAGATGATATTTAAACGAGGGGCGGTGAATGGTTGAATTAATTAATAATATATATATATATGTATATATATATATATATGTGTATA
>VMKM01003388.1:0-38183 GCA_008360985.2 Macquaria ambigua | reverse complement strand
CCCCTCTGTTCATCTGGAGAGTGTAAACATGACGTCTGAGGTGATTGGTGTCAGGTGACCTTTTGGTTGTCAGGGCAACGGGGCCCTAAATCCCGAGGCGCCGGTCATCTCCGGGGGCTTGGCTGATTACTAAATAAAATCTTCCCGGACAGACAGACACACACACACACACACACACACACACACCGCACACAGACTTGGAAAGCGGCAGATAAACCGTGGTGGGGAGAGGAGAAGCTTTTAGTCTCATGATGTTGCAGGCAGATAACTTTGTTTAGCTGTCTGAGTACGAACAGACCACATTCCTGCTGTCTCTCTGCACAGACCGCGAGGTACAACAACATTGTTGCCCGCATCTGGCTGGAGTTGAGTCTTTGCCAGTTATTGGTGTGCTGGACGCTATTTTGTAAAAGATTGATGTGAAATCTATTCACTTGTAGGTTCACACTAACTAAGCTGCAACAGTTAGTCAAATAATTGATCAAATATGAATTGGCAACTATTTTGATAATCCATTTATCTTTTACTTCTTTAAAGCCAAACATTTATTGATTCCGGGTTCTCAAATGTGAGAATTTGCTGCTTTTCCTTGTCTTACAGGATAATAAATTTAATATTTTTGGGTTTTAGACTGTTGATCAGGCAAAACAAGGCATTTGTTGACAACACCTTTGGCTCTAAGAAATTGCAATGGGTATATTTTACTGTTTTATGGACCAAACGATGAATTGATTAATCACAACAACAACAAAAAAAATCGGTAGATTAATCGATAATAAAAAATAATTGTTAGTTGCAGCCCTGAATTGAAACGAGGTTCTACTACTTCATTCAGTTATTTTGGAGTAATAAGAGCCTCCTTCCAGTCCTTGTGAATAGAAATATGCAGTTTCACCAGAAAGCCCTAGAGAGTGGATTCATCAGTGCTCTCCTGCACCTTTGTCCCCCCACAGGCCTGCCCTCACAGATAAGCTACAGGCTGGCTGCTCTTCAGTCCCAGCTTCTACTAATCTACGGCACGTAGGAGAGAAGGCCAAGGGATTAGCATGACAAACTGTCTGATGATGATTTACCTCAGTCATCATACATGTGGGAATATTTTTTTTTATTATCAAACGTTAGCAATGAGGTGTAATTATCACTGAAGCTACTACTGTATCATTTGTGAAATTTACTATGATGGAGATACAAATGTAACAAAAACAGGCTTAAGATGTAAGTGAATCCCGAGTTTACTTTAAAGAGTTGAAGGGCAGCAGAAAACTATGGGAAAGTAGCATTAATGTTTCCACAGGAAAATAGTTGCTGGGAAGGTAGTTATATTTAAATGCACTTTTAAACAAATGATGTCATAGCTTTGCTCCCCATTGTAAAAAAGAGAGCAGAGGAAAAATGTGTTGCTTTGTTCTCTAAGTATCCAGGCTCTTGACCACAGGCCCTGTCTGTGTGTGTGTGTGTGTGTGTGTGTGTGTGTGTGTGTGTGTGTATGCTGGCAACTGTGCACTAGCATACATGCTTGTGTGTGGTCTAAATACAGCTCTTTACTGTTGCCCAAATCATCGTGCGCCAAAAGGCACAAACAAGGTCATAAAAGCGACTTTGTTTTGCCGCTCCAAACATAGACTGGCTCTATATTTTGATACCATTTTCCACAGGCGATTGTGTCTTTGTTGGATGTGAGTCAGCAGTGCATCTGTATTCAGCTACTGTTTGCTCATGAAAATTCAACCCTAGGCAATATTTTTGTCATTAACACATTGTGCCTTGGCCACAATGTCACTGTTCTCAATGGAAGGTTTTTTATTTTATCTCTGCAGATTTAACCGTGTTAGCTAAACTGGTGTAATTATTTGTCGATGTCCTTTCCATTAGGCAGGTTCATAGTGTCCGTGACCTCTGCAAGGTAGAAATGTAACCAACTTGTATTGGCCTAAATGCTTCCCGGTAAATGTGGGGGAAATCGCACGTCCAAACTGTGATCCTGGCTTAACCTCCACTCATTCTTGTTGGCCCCCCCCCCCCCGGCCCACACATACACACACACATTTTCCATCTGTCTGACACTCAGATGAATTAGAGCATGAGTTTTTTTAGCGTGTGTGTGTGTGTACCTTTTCATCTGGTCCGTTTCTTTCTGCCCTGCTAAGCGCCAGCTGTACAGGGAGGTATTTCAGTCTACCTGACTGTGGAAAGAGCGCTCAGCACCGCAGCCTAGATCAACCACAGAGCCATCACTCAATTCATAGTGGAATGAATGACAGGCAGAGGACAATATAGGTCTGATTGAGACGTAGGATGAGTGATTGTATAACAGAAGTTCTTTTAGATACCTTTTTATTTTGAAATCTGACCCATATATCTCAAATACTTTAGACTCCTGGCTGACAAATAGGTTGAGCTTTAACAGCTTTAACTTCAGTTGTCTTTCTTTAGCTGTTCCAACTGCAAACAGACAACATCTGCTACTGCTAACATGATGTAGACGCGTCTCCACTTCCTCCCACTGTACAAAAATTAAGCCAAAATACCCTGGATACGGGAGCTGCCATCTTGCACTAGTGACGTCATTTGGAGCCAGAGTCTGCGCATATCAAGTTCCCGCCTATACAGCCGCCTGAACCAATTGCGAGCATGTTCACAGTTGTCAATCATGACTTGACACCCCCTTTTATAGCATCAAATAACTAATTACAACCAAACTTATCAGAAAAATGAAAACTTGAATAAACAGCAGCGTGATAAGAACTACCTAAAATGACAGAAACCATCTTTGATGATGAGGTTCTCCGCCTTGGGTCGTGGGAACCAGAAAAGAACAAGGGGAGATTACCTCATTTTGCTCTCATTAGCATTTTAGCTCACACCCATCTTAACTTAATATCACTCTCTTTCGCTATCCCCCTCTGGGGATCTCTGTTTCTCCTTTACTGATTGAACAGAAAGCACTGCGGGTCATAAAATCTGGGAGTGTGTAGTTTCTTCCAGCGGCCGTGGTCGGCTTGACACGGCCTTACGGAGCCGAAGGAGCCCCGAGGAGAAAACTGGCAGGGCTTTTCCACCAACCAAGCCCCTTCCCTCCCCTCGCCTCCCTTGAGACTCTTTCCAGCGTTCAAACTGAAATCAATCCTCTTCCCTGTCGCTCTGCACCCCTCCTCCTCCTCTCATCTCCCTCATTCTCTCTCTGTTCAGTCACCTCCTCCTGTCCTCCATCTTTTTCCCCAAGCCCATATTGCCATAAATCCAATTTCATCACGAGGGTAAACCCTGTCTAATGCTACTGCTGTTCTCCCGCTTCCATCCTTTCCTTCTTAAACTCCTCTCTCTCTCATTTCTTCTTCCTACATCTTCTCCCAGTGGGTAAAGGAATGATCCCCCACCCCCTGGGCATTTGTCCCCAGGCGTGTCACTCTGTCCTGGGTCAGTGTTGACCCTGTGGCCCCTCCTCTCTGGACCCTGGGTGCCTGGCTTTCTTTGCGTTCCCACACTAAACAGTGGCTGTGTTGACATTGTTCTAGTGGTGCTGTCACGTTTTTGTGACACACGGCAGGTGAACCATGTACGAGAACAAGGCCAAAGCAAGACCACGGATGGGATGATGGCAGTGGTGATATTGGGGGAGGAGGGTGAGCCAGTTGACATTATGGTGTTTTTATTGACTGGATTTGGTGTTTGGAATTTTTACTATTTAAAAAAAAAAAAATTATCAGAAATTATTTTTTCAGGAAACATACATACTTGTTTACAGACTCCAGTCCACCTGACTTGCATATTTTTGGACTGTGAGAAGAAAATGATGTATGTCATTTTGAAAATTAACAGTAGGGCTGGCCGATTAATCGAATTTTAATTTCAATTACGATTTTGGCTTCCAACGATTATGAAAACAAGATAATCTAAATAAAATGATTATTATGCCTCATTCTGTTTTGCAATGATGCTCTTGTTTTGTCTCATGTTATAAATCCTTATAACTTTCGCCCCTCCCTAAAACCCAAACTCACTCTCAGCCAGGCTGAGAATACTGCAAATACTGTGCAAGATTTGTCACACGGTGGTGTCTGCACCACAAGGCAATACAACCAATTTGTTTAATTGTCTAAAAATGAAATCACAAAGTGGTCTATGACCAAACAATAAAAAAACAAAAAACAGAGAAAAGTAAAGCTCCCTTGATTTCTTCCACTGCAACACTTAAAGTTCAAGAAAATTCACTGTTAAAAAGACATGTGTAAGGGCAAAAAAGTTCTCTTTCCCTTGATTACTAGATATGTTTAGTTCTCTTTTCCTTTACTATTAGATATGTTTAGTTCTCGTTTCCTTTCTTACTAGATGTGTTTAGTGTAAGTAAATTTCTCTCTTTATGTCATATATATATTTAGTGTGATAACTTGTTTTCCTATTAATCAGTCTTAATTCTGTACACTTAGATAATTTCTGTTTTAGGTCATCTCTGTTTTAGGTACATTGGTATCTGGTTGGTTTCAGCGGGAGGACAGTTTGTTTGTAATCAGGGGGAGAGACAGCTGCAGTCTGGGGAACAGTCTGCCCTGGGTGTCCAGCCTTGGGTAGGAAAACCTAGCTGGAGACAGACTATCTTTGTTAGAGGTGATTCTGTACTCTGATATGTCTGTCTCTGTGTTGTGAGGTTGTGAGGTTATAAGTATGTGACAGCATCTTTCCTTTGTCAGACGTTTCATATGCGTCCTGGGGTATGATCTCTGGCCTTCAGCTGAAAAGGATTGACTCACCTGCACCCTCTTTTTATTTACTTCTTTTATTCTCATTTCTGATTGTTTCATTCTTTTCTTAATTAAATATACAAAAGACAACAGGTTGTCGGATCTTCATTTTATTTGCTCACTTCTCCAAAGGAAATACACAATTTCTACCACAACATGTTTTTTTTAAAGTTAAATAAATGCATGATGTTTTCAAAGTCAATGAGTAATCGTGTTAAATAATCGTGATTATGATTTTTGCCATAATTGAGCAGCCCAAATTAACAGTGTAGGTATTCACAGTGAAGTCATTGAGACATAAATGGCACAATAAATTTGCTTTACTTTAACTTAGAATAAACAGCAAAATTGTTGTAATGTTTTTTTTTATTTGATAGCAGTGATGTAGAGGTGGACAGGGGTGATTTATATTCCATGTTTATGTCTTTGTGAGTGTGTGTGTGTGTGTGTGTGTATGTGCGCACGTTTGTCAGACATCACTTGCTGAATCATTAAGCTGTCGGGATCCTCCAACAGAAGGCAGATGATATTACCTCCATATTTCATGTCAGGGGGAATGGACGTGCCCCGCCGGTCCCACTGTCTAATCTGCCCAAAGTGGACTGTGCCAATAATCAGCAGCCACAAATCATACTCATTTCCTGTTTTGGGGTGAGGCGTGTTGTTGTTGTTGTTGTTGTTATTGTTATTGCATTCTTTTCCTCACAAATTCCACCGTGCCTTTCAATCTGCAGCGTGCTGTGTAGGTTGTGGAAATAGCTAATAGCAGATAGGACTGGCAGTACAGAACAGAGACTGACAGATTGGACTGGGTGAGAGATTATGTGTACATGTGTGCTGTTGCTGTTATATGATTTCACCCACTCAGGTGTGCATAAATTAAAGGGAAATGTTTGGGTCCATTTTGAGTTTTGTTTTTGTATTTGTCTTACAGTAAGTACAACTAGAATGCAAAAAAGGTATAGGGTTGTCCTGGGCTAATATGCAAGATTGGTAAGGGGCCTGATCAAGGCAATTTTGAATGGATTGGTAGCTGCAATATAAAGGCCGATCTGATTCCATTGTGCTCTGGACATCAGAAATGCCTCATAGTGCTCTGTTTAAACACTACAGCTGTTTAATGCTTACAGCTAGTAAGCTGTGGAATGGGACAGCAGTACAGATTTCCACTCTGACAGCAGGCAGAGCTGCTTTGGTAAAAAAAAAAAATATATATATATATACCTCTTATACCTCTATTTCAGTAACGTTTTGCAGGTGCATCATGTCTCTAAAGTGCAGTTTACAACGAACAGCTGCACTTCAGAGGCATGATTGAAATTTTGTTCATAAATGAGATGGAATCCAAATTCTGTCCAAGCATCCTGCCACAACGGTCACAGACTGAAGCTCCTGTCTCTGTGGATATTATACAAAACACCATAACAAACCATGAAGAGAAAACTGTGAGGCAGGCTGTTATTTCTGAATGCAATGCTGTCAAACATCTAAATTGGATTGGCTTCATTGATTTTAATATAGGCCTACTTTTTGATACGCTGTATTATGTGGAAAAACATTAGAGACCTGGGAAGGTACTTGCTATTAAATGGCTTGGAGTGGGTTCAACTTTTTTCACATATGTAGTAGTACTCCCCAACACCTGTTAACAGACTTTGATGTGTAAAATTGGTGGAGTTCCCCTTTAAGAGGAATGACATGAAAAACTCCTTCCCTTTCTCACACAGTGGCATCACTCACTGCTCTTGCTTCGTCCACATGTAAAACACACAGCTGAACGCAACAAGCTCATGCACCTTCTCTCCCTGACTGAAGTGTGAGTAGATGTGGCTGGAAACTTGGTAAAACAACAAAGCAAAACTTCATCACAAAAGCATTTCTGGACCGCAGTGAACATCACAGATTGATGATATACGGTACAAGAGAGTGTCTGTGCTAGGATTTTTGCTGTGATCCCTTTGTTTGAGAGTGTGATCTTGTGTGTGTGTGTGTGTGTGATGATGGATATGCTGCATGCTCAGTTGTGTCAGATGCGGCTGCTCGTCTGTAATGATGACTCCCTCCCACTGCTCAAAGAGGAGGAGTGTAAACACACTCAAACAAACCCTCCTTCTCATCCTTCTCTCCCTCTCACCAACCTACCCTTAAGTTATCTTATCCAACAAAGTAGTTAAGGATAAAAAAAATTGAAATATTTCTTTTTTTTTTTGTAAGTGTTACAACATACATTACCCCTAAAAAAACATCCTGTTTTATTATTCATTATCCTCGAAGTGAATGTAAATGATCATTAATTAACTGCACGCATCCTTTTTTTTTTTTTTTTTCATATGGTAAACCAGTTGTGAACAGCACATTAGCAGCAACAGAATGAAAGCCGTTTTAAAAGGCAGATAGACATGTTAACAGAGGGACATAGCATACAGAGTTTATTTTTTCATGTGAATTGATCATCTCTTGTATCTTGTCACGAAGTTCCCCTGTCAACCCCCCCACGTCCTGACACTTCGTCACACTGAGATCTAGCAGTAGAGACATCAAAACTGTTGAAATTCTCAAACTTGAGTCCAGTCATTGCAAAGGAATGCTCGATACAGCAGACAGGTAGAGAAATGAGCTCCTGCTTCATATTTCAACTTTCAGTTCTGCGTCTGTAAACTCTGAGCGTGGCAGACTGAGCACCGTGACTGGCACAGCCCCTTCATAAAGCTCCTCAGCCCCTTAGGCTGCATGCTAATGTAAACGCTGGGCTCCGCTGCCCCTGTTTTAATCACAACCATATGCCTTGCGCCCCCCCCCCCCCGGGACCTGGACCACGGTTCTGCCTACAGTCAGCCAGTAATACGACAGCCACTCTGTTAGCGAGCTTGTTGATTTGCTCGGCTGAAACACCTCATATGAGCAGACCGCCTTTAAATGTTATATTTCAATCCAGTTCATATCACACCTGAGGAGGCAGGAGCCTAGCAGTTGTAAAAGCAAGCTTGTGGTTCAGACTGTCAGAACTGGCTGGAAAGCTGCAGGAAAGTGGATGAATAATGCACTCCATGCTACTTCATATTACAGCCATGGTGCCCTTGAGCAAGACATTTAACCCCGACCTCTCCCCTGACAGTAGGAGATGAATGGGCAGAATTTTGGCGTTAATAATCCATACTTTCTGACTAACTTACTAACCGGTTGGAGAAATACACAGTAGATATTTTCCAAAACCAATTTTGTCTAGAGACAAGTTTTTTTACCTACCTACAAGAATAATAATATTATTATATATAATATAAGAGCCTAGAGCCACACTATGGGCTCTGTTAGGCTGAGTGAACTGCAATGACAATGCTAACATGCTGATGTTTAGAAGGTATAATGTCGACCATGTTAACCATTTTAGTTTAGCGTAGCATGCTGACATTTGCTACTTAGCACTGAACACAAAGTACAGCTGAGGCTGATGAGAATGTCATTAGCTGTGCAGTGTTGGACACATTTTGACACATTTTGAGAAAAAGTCAAGGATTCACCAAAGTGCTCATGGTTCATCCTCTGGGGAATATGAATGTCAAAATTGGTTCCAAATCATCTTGCAGAGATATTTCTCTGGACAAGTGACAGTTTTGACCTGCTGACAGTGCTAGATGGAAAGTCAGGGGTTCACCCAAGTCAGTGGGATTCATCCTCTGGAGACCATTCATCCAGTAGTTTTTGAGATATTTCAGTCTGGACTAAAGTGGTGGACCGACCGACTGACATTGTCATCTCAAGAGCCGCTGATTGATTTGGAACATGGCCAGAAAGGCTGTTCCTGGAAATAAGTATTCTTGCTTAATAATGTTACCTTGCATAATTCAAACATACTGCACGGCTGAACAGTGTTACCTCAAAAGAGCTTCATTTTCTGGGAGTTCCACTTCTTTCTAAGCATTGCTGAGTAATCGTGAATATCTTTGGCTGTTAAAGGACTCAAAGCTCCTGATACTAACTCCTTGTGTTCCTCTTTCTTTGATAGGAGGAATAGTGTATTGCATTATTTTATGTGGGACTGATGGGCTGATAAATTGCTGCTCCATAAGGCCCTATCTCATCGCTCAATTAGCCAGGGAGGTTATGTGAGGACGCACCGCACCGAACTGCTGCGGCAGGCAGATGGTGACTTGGTGTGTGTTTGTCTGATTTGACGCTACCTGTGTCTTATGCATAATCACTTTCTCTCTCCCTCCCTTCCATTCACTCTCTTTTTTTTTTATCCACCCTAGTTTCCCTGTTGGTCTTCTCCTGTCCTCCGCTCACTTGCACTCAATCGCTCATGCCTGTCTGACGTTTCACACTTTTCCCCTGCTTTGTCTTCTGAGGCTGTGATGGATTGCTTTTACCGGGCATATAGCTTTGCATTCATCACCTCCACTGACTGATTTGACAAACATGATTTTTTCCCCCTCTATCAATAAACTAGGTTTTGTTTTGCTGCGGACAACCATGTAACCTAAATAAGAACCTAAATAAGGAGTAGTGATGGCCTTAATATTTGTGTGTTTTCATTTCTGTAGAAGACAAGCATGACCTGGGGCTTTGTATTTCATGTATGAACACTGGGGAATAGAACAAGAAACATTTTTAACAGCTTTGATGCAAAAAGAGGCCAGTTAGGTCTAGTTAGTGAAACAGAAGGGATGAGGAAGAGAAAAACGAGTGTGCGTCTGAAGAGAGACACACTTACTGAATGCTACGTATGTGGTTTGACCTGCTCAGTTGGATTGTGGGTGGTCTGATGTCACCATTCACACATGCAGCCAGTTTCTGCCTTCACGCTGCATGGGCCAGCTTCGGTTTCAGTGCTGATGCACATGTTCAAATCCCTATCTGCTTATTCTTTGATCTTCCATCACATCTACTGTGAGGCACTTGGAGAGCGCTTTCAAGGCCCCTTTTTTCGCTTCCACTCCTCAGAACTCTGGGAAAAAATAGCTGTACAAACAACAGATGTGCGCTCTGATCCCAGGCCATCACTTCCATTTTTAAGGAATGGTATGTTCCCAACCCCTTGTCACAACTTTACAAAGGAGATATCCTGAAAGAACATTGTCCACTCTCCTTCATGTGACAGTGTGCTGAGGGAAACTTACCATCCCAAATCACTCCTTTGATTTAGGTGTTTTGACTCTTTTGAAGGCTGCAGTGATAAGATCATGCCTGTGGCCCTTCCCACTGTGACAATGTGACAAATGAGCGTGCATGCTCATGTGTGTGCATGCTTGTACACGATCCCAGCCACCAGCAAGTGTCCCGTACAGTTTCAGTCACAGTAGACTTGCTGAGAAGACAGGAAAATCGCCTGATCCCTGCCTAAATTCCCACACCGCGCAGAAACAAACAATCTTTTTTGGACAAGATCGGGTGAAGGCAAGATCCATCCTTTGGCTCTTTTCCCAGGAAAATGCCCTCTCAGCTGAATGAGAACTCTTAGGAAGTTGTGTTTATCATCCCCAAACAATCGGAGTTTTAATAGCTGGCCTCAGGTAGGGTATGTTTTACACTTGATGCTTATGTTGCTTTTTAAGTATTGTGCAGGGACAAGCGCTACTCTGCTAAGAGCAATCTTTCCACTTTGCGATTATTACACAATTCAAGGCGAGGTGGGATTGTTTCAGAAATAAAGGCCTCACTGTAATGTATTCTTTATGAGGGCTTTATTGCTAGTCATATTGCTGAAGTTGATGTAATTGTTGAGGTGGGCTATGAAAGTGCTAAAAGGTAAAGAAACGCTTGCTTCACCTGCCTATATTTATGATGAGAATGATGGTGATATTTCTTTCTAATGCTGTAAGCTGTTTCCATAACTCTGCTTAGCAAGCTTGTTGCACTGTGTGTTTGTACATTTGTAATGTGGAAGTTTAGATGCCAAAGTACAGGAAAAGTGAGTTCAGCCTCTTCTTATTGTGTCCCATAGCCCAGTGGTTCCCAACTTTTTTTTGTCCAATGTACCCCCACGGCCTTATCAGATGGGCCTAAGTACCCCTTTATCATACCCCTTTGATAGAAGGGATGGCTTGATGGTATTGTTCAATGGTATTTTTAGTAGTTTCAACCATTTAAAGTATCTTTACTTTCAGCTTTTTGTTGTCTTTTTTCCAGCTATTCTTTCTGCAGTCTTAATGAACTTACAGCTGACTCAGGTTGGTGGAAAACTGAGGTATGTCTTGTGCAGTCAGACTACTATTGTTGGAAAGTTATTGTGGCAATAACTGTAATGATCAGAATCACACAAATTTGTAATCTTACTTTTGTGTTGATTTTTCAAACACAAATATTTGGATATATATCAATATCAGATCATAGTTTTTATTTTTTCAAATTAGCTGAGCTTCACAATTTTCCATGTACCCCCTGGTAACTGCAGAGGTACCCCTGGTTGGGAATCTCTGCCATAGCCCACACCTCATTTTTTTGTCTTGTGTTCCCGGCTCTTGTCCTTTTTCCCCCTCCCACACAAGTTTTCAAATCGCAGATTTCAGTGTAAAAGACGAAATGGAGGAAATTGTTCTTGGCAACTTAATCTGTGCCCTTCTGTCCCTCAATCTCCCTCTCTGAGAAGCTTACATTGGTCTAGCTTTTCCACCTGGTGCTTCTAAGTCCACTAGCGAAAGAAAGAAACAAAGATAAGTAAACTGTTGCCGGGATTACTGGTAGCCTCTGTCTCACAACAGTGGTATTTTGTTGTGCTCATAAACTCAGACCACGTTCCCCATAAAGCCAGTTGCTTTTTCTTGCAAAGATGATGTTGCTACTTGCTCCTCATCTTCCTCCCTGGCATGTGCATTTTATTGTTGAACAGCAGGAGAAAGCAGTAGTTATTTTTCTAGTCTGCCTTGTTTGCACCGGACCAACAGCTTTCTTGTCAGGTAGCATAAAGTGGTCTCCCTATGCATCATAAGTAATGTTGCTAATTATGCACAGAATACAGAATATAAAATGCAGTACAAAGGCTAGTGATAGAGTGCTGTAGAAATGAGTCCTAAAACCCGGAAATGAGTTAGCATTTTTCCTCTTCTGGTTCCCTCGTCTGGAGGTCAGTGGGTTTTTTGAATAGGTTTTTGGTTAGATGCCTGAAATAAGGTCTGTGGTTAACACAAGCTTAAGATATTTTCACATTTTGTTCTATGACATAAAATACGTCAGTAAATACCCTAGTTGTGAAGCTTTTACGTGTCTTAAAAAAGGCAGTTGCTAACAAGTGGCTAAATGAGACTACAGAGGTTGTCGGGGACATTAAACGTCATCACGCCGAACACAGAAACTCATCTACTCACTCGTCCATCTTTACAGCCTCGTTGTGTTTATACTCGCGCTCTTGCAAACTATTCTAACTCAAACTTTCCGAAACAAGTTGGAAGCTCAGTGGTGGTGACGTTGAGGTCATGTGACCGTGATGTACTTTGTTTATAGCCTAACGTTAGCTTTTTTCTTCTGCCGACTGCATTTACGCTTCAAAAATCATAAAAGTGGTGTTCATTTGTGAAGATTATGGGGGGGGGTGCAGCAGAGGCTGGCCAGCTGCCTTGCCCCAGTGGTAGCTGCAGCAGCATACAGCCATATGTTGCCTCAGCGATGAGGATGGAAAAATGAATGTGAGGTCTGATGAGACAGAGTCGGCGGACGTGTCTGTGTAATGTTTCTGTCAATTCCAATTCTCGCTTTGAAATCTCCAGACCCGTCGTCTGAACTGCAGTGAAACGGGCCATAAACACTTTAGTCTCCACACATAATTTTTTTTATCACCACATATTGAACTCTTCTTTACTTTGCTGTGCTTCCTTCCATGCATTCCTTTTGACGACTGTGTCATTGGCAGTGCATGGCTTATTATTCCAGCTGCGCTTTAGCTGCAGTGCTGGCAGCAGCTCAGGGCATTTAGTCATGCTGAGGTCAGGAGTAGGTTACCACCACCGTGTATAAAACTCAGAGGTGGTGTGGCATGTGTCCCGCTGTAAGATGATACAGTAATTGATCCCATTGCACAGATCGCACTTCTCTTTGCTTTATGGAGACGTGATTACTTTGGAGGCTCATGATGGGAGTGATGTAATACAAAGACAGATGTGGTTGGTACAGAGGCTGATTGTACCACGGTGTGCGTTGTCGGAAGCATTAAGGAAAGGGTTGAGTTAACATTAACTTGATGTTCATGCTTCACACTGAAGCTCATGGCTCATTTTTGAGGTAGTAAATGGATGTGTTTGTTCATGCATTGATGAATGAGAGTGTGAGTCCATGGTGCTACAACACACTGCAGATGGATCATCTACCCCTATACCCTTGCCGGAGCCACAAGGCCAGAGATTCGCCCCTCAGCTGTGTCCCCCAGAGTTCTGGTTGCTATGATACGCCATCAGAGAGGCAGGCGGGGCTTGGGCCAGGATGGATGTTACCGATGTTGGAGGTGGCTCCATGTGTAATTGATGACATGGGGAGCTCAGCAGCCGGAGGGGGCCACTGCATGCTGTCAACACTCACATGTACACACACAGGGAACTCTATAGGAAAGGATGTCGCAGCACAAACAAACACAAATCAATAGCTAACCCCACCCCTTTCACCAGCATCTGTGTCCAGGTTTGTCACTCTCTCTGTATATGTGCATTTAATGGCTGTAGTTTGTGGTGGTGTTGTGATGGATTGCCTTGTATTTGAAGGTGTTTGTATGTAATGTGGAAGAAACATTATTGGAAACACATTTCGGTATAATGCAATCCAATACAAGACCAACACAAACTAGGTTTGAGTCAACACAAAAAAAATGGAACTTTAAAAGTTTCACAAAGGTAGTATTGCACAGATTTTACATTGGATTGCATTATATTATTCATTTTTAAGGTCAGTGAGTTTTTATGCTGTTTGTTCTTATGCGTGATATTTATACTGCAGCTAAACTGGAACAGCAGCAGAATGAAAACTCCATCTCTCCTCCCCCCAAAGTGTAATTAGAGGAGTTGAGAACAGAAATGTCATGGCTATTGATCAGAGAGCGCGGGGGCAAAAAAGCACTGGCCGGTCCCCATGTTTAACGACTAATTAAAGGGCCTCATTAGGAGGGCTGATTGTCTGCAGGGCAGAGACGGTCCAGCCCCAGTCATGTGGCCCAAAGCGGAGCTCTGAACTCATTTATGGAATGTGAGGGATTTGCGTAGAGGCGAATGAGCATGTCAGCAGCTGGCGTGGAGAACTCTGTGGTCAGCAGGTTAAAGGGTAATTCCGGTATTTTTAAACCTGGGCCCTATTTTTACATATTTTGGGGTCTAAATGACTAATAGGTACAAAAAGTTTTGGAATTGTTCCAGTAGATCGCCTCAGCCAGCAGCCGCAAAATGGGCTGCAATGGCTGCAACCTAAATCCTTGTGGGCAACTGCACCCGTCAAAGTCCGTTCACTAAAAGTGCTTGTTTTTGCCACTGACAGGCTCAGATTGTTATTCTAAATGTCTGACAATATTATGGAAAGGATCCCTACAGAGACGGACCGTTTTGTTAAAGAGTAAGATCCTTTTTTTTTTTTTTTTCCAGAAACACTGTTGTCTTCCTGCAACAACTCACCTCTTGCAAGATTTCAGAGCGAGACTTCTGTTTCAAAATATGTAAAAATAGGGCCCAGGTTTAAAATACCGGAATTACCCTTTAACTTCCAGACACATAAAGACAAAAGAGCATACTTTTGAGTTCATGTCTGTTTGCTTACAAGTTCGTATCGACTTACATTTGTGAGCTGCGAATCCCCATGCAATCTTGAAAACATAGGGATCAGTAATCTTGATTTTGCATGCATTTTCTGGGAGAATGAACATAAGCCAAACTTGTCATTTCTCATCATGACATGAATTCTTCTCCTTTAATGCTGTTGTTGGGTGTGTTTTGCTCAATCTCCATCTCCTTCGGCTCTTGATTCCTGACAAATTGTCCTTTTTACTAGTATGTTTGTTCAGATGATGTGACTATCCAGCTGATTTGGCTGGCTGTCCTGCAGTGCCCCCCCTTAGTGCATTTAGGTTAGCTTGAGATTGCCAGACAGGGGAAGCAGCTTCTCACATCATTAAGGGACAGTTAGTGTAATTCTTTGTTTACAGGGCCTTATCTGCTCAGATAGCTCAGCCAACACATAGGCCTGTGCTTTCAGTTTGTGTCAATATTTGAGGGGTTTGGATATTTACATAGAAAAACTGGAATTTCATGAAATCATTTAAAATGCATTGCCTTAAAAACTATGAAACAGTTTGTTGCTTTTCATATTATTTGCTATATTTGTGCTACAATATCAGGAGACATTTCAGACGAAGTAATAAGGCTGCGTTCAGGAGGTTGCAAAAGTAATACTTAAGTATCAGATTTAGAGCTTTAACCGAGGTCACAGAGCAATGATGCAGGCACATGCTGAGTTGTATTGCAGTGGGCTTTTGTGTTGCTGTGGGGATGTGGGGCGTGATTAGTCACTTGCCGGCCGTCCTCACCAATGAGCCAGTGCGTTTTTGTGCACTTCCCTTCATCCTTTCTTAGCCACACAAACACAGCCTCTCGCGTTTGTGATTTATGCAAATACGCAATAAGGTGATGACAATAAACAAGTCTTCTGTTATGTAGTCATCTGCAAATCGATGATGTTAGCATGCAGAGGGCTGCACAGAGCCAGCAGGAATATAAACAGCAGCTCTTCATCAGTATGTTATCCTTTTTAATATATAGACATTGCGTTTATATTCATTTTTATGAAATAATTTGTTCTTCTAAGATGTAGAACACATGCAGAGTGAGACATCAGAGTGACAAATGTTGTTCAAGCAGCACCTGAGTTAGCACTCACTCTCTATTGATTTTCAAACTTTTTTGTTCACAAATCTATCTCTGAGACTGTGTGCAGTTCAGCCTCCTGGCATGGTGGACAGAAATCAAAGCTAACTTTATTTACTGCCCAGCTCTCAAACTTTGACAGCAACATTTTTTTTGTCCTCACAGCGATTTCTGTGTTGATGGCTGCAGAGTGTTCCACGCGCCTTGAGGTGTTTTTATGGTAACATCAGCACTTACAAGCTGGCAAAAGGGCTTATGTTTTATAACCTGATTCATCTCAGTTGTGCATACAGTTGCATGCTCTCAAAGCTCAGTCGGACTACATGGTCATCCGAGTGTTGGGGTGGGTCAGTCAAGATGAGGAGACATAGAAGAGGAAAAAGTCTGAACAAGAGGAGGAATTTGTACATTTTGCCATAGAAGCAAGTGCATTGTACAGCACTGATGGAAAGAGGCTGAAAAGCCACGCAGAGTGACCCTGAGCAAAAACGCATCACAGCCGAGGTTTCTCAGATGCAGTTCCGTCCCCTTCCCTTTTGCGCCAGATATTACTCACTAACAAGCATGAGGGCATTGCAGTGCAGCTCTGCAGATGCAGGCAGAATGTTGCGCGAGGGCTTGGAGTCTCCGGGCTGACTTTGAAGCTAATTCAATACTGTGTTCTCCTCTGCTCTGGCGCATAATAAGATTGGAACACAGACATTTGGTCCTTTTTGATTAAAGTGTCCAATCAAAACGAGGTTATCAGGAGACAGATTCCTCCGGCACCGACTACAATGGAGAGCGTTATCGCCGTCTTTGTCATTATTGTTTCCTTAATTGCAAACGATGCCGGTGTTCGCCTTGGTAGACCTCTTCGAGCATCCCAAATAATAGCGTGTGATGGCACCGATAGCAAGTGGAGAATACTAATTAAATAACCCAGGGTTCCCAATCTTTCCACATTTTTCAAAGTTCAGTAATTAAATAACTTTACAGTGAGTACAACAGTAACTCTTTGTATCACATAGAAGGCTTGTTTACTTGTTTAATGTGGTGGAGTTTGATGGACACACCAGAGAACATGTACCGAAGGACTGTTTTTTTTGAATATCTTCTCCACTTTACCCAAGCTTGAGTGGGTTGTATTGGGGAGGTGATATTTCAAGGGAACAGACCAAAAAAGTGTCTCTAAACCAACACAGAAATAAATGTCTCAGCACATATTGGTCCATCCGTTCCTGCACAACATCACTACCAGCCAGTAGGAGTTTCAGGAGAAGGCAAATGATGTTTGCATTGGCTCTCCAAAGGCCACTGTATAGCATATTTTTCAGTACGCAGTTGTACTGTGGCCAGCTTATGATGCTAGGATTCACATTATTTCATGGCTGTGAATCTCAGAGAAAAACCATGCATGCATTTTTCTGGATCCTAATATAATGCAGCGCGATGTCTGCTTTTTCAATTCCACGTGCTCTGATATGTGAAGGCCCACTCTTATGGACAGTACATCTAGGTCTCAAGCTGACAAGGTTCAAAGCCAATGTTGTGGTGTTTCAGTTTCTCATGATTCACATTCCAAAAGTGTTAGGTCTCTCTCTCTCTCTGTAATCACGGCTCCTGAAATGGCCTGCTGAGCAACTTTTTGGGAAAGCAGATTAGTTAAGTATGCCATTTATTCATGTTCAAAATATCCTTCCTCCTTTCTTTTCTTTGGCTTTCCTCACATGACTTGACTTGAATTTGCTGCTCATGTTTAAATGGCACAAGGGGCACATGCTTACATGCTTTCTTGTACATCGAACATTCTGATTTCTCCTTCTTCCAGCCCCTAGTTTATCCGTCATCTCTTTACATAATATCCTCTTCCCCATCGTCAAGCCCCCACAGCATGCCACCCTAACCTCTCCCCGTATACATCTCGATTAGTCATTGATTTCTTTCACCGTTGGCTCCAGCCTAATTTATGTTTTCTGATGACCTTTTTACCTCGATGAGGTCCCCGCGGCTACATTGTTAGCATAGATCTGCTAGCCAAGTATGAGGCTGATGGCCTAATGTGGTTGGCGTTGAGTGATGACTAACATTAAGACCCATGTGGTGCCTTTCTTTGGAGTGGAGCATTGATGGAGACCGCAGGACCCCAGGTTTTATTCCCCCAGCTGTAATTTAAAGGACTAAGTCAGTATTTTTCCATGCTGAGGACTACTTGCTAAAAATGAGGTACTTCACAACTTGGTGTATGGTAGGTGTTTCCTGGGAAATATACTTTAGAGTGCAGGAAGCAATGCCTTCTATTATTCTGGCAGCATTTTTTGAAATAATAATAAGAAAAAGTTTAGTTTGGTAGGCAGTTAGTATGAACAGTGATGGCCACCAAGACTGAAGAGCCCAAGAAAGGAGAAAAACCTACTCAAACTTCCACTTTCCAACAGAAAGTCTTGGGAAAAAGAAGCAGTGACCGAACTGCAAAGTGAATTCTTGGAAATAATAAAGCACAGACAGTCACTAATGTTGCCAAATAAAAAAGAGGATGTTAAGCATTACATCTTTACATTATTAAAGTCTGATTTAAAAGGACATTTAGATAATTTTAAACATTGCCGTTTGTTGATGTCATGGGGTTGGAGAATGGCGAAGAGAGAGTGTATAACGTAGCTCTTTTGGTATGCATTGTTATGTGCTTCTACAGTACACATGCAAATCATGACCACATGCTTTGACATTCTGTTGTTTACATTATTTGATTTTACTTTTACCCAATCTTTCATTAAAAGCAGTTGTGCGTAATTCTTGAATTACAACAGTATGTCTTTATCACATTTCTATTTGAAGGATATTCACCTTTCTTAAGCACAGTAGACTCATGCAGGCTTTCTCAAGCCGCTGGCTTAATCAAGAGGTGTACCTGGTTATTGAGGGGGGAAAGAAATCGCACTGTGCTAAATGACACTTTTCACTTAACACCAGCATCTGGGTCATTTTACAATAGACTTTCATATTAAACCATTATGCTACATCACAGCCATTAGCACTGTAACTGAGCTTGTCCTTTTCAGATTGAGGGTTCGGCGTACAGTACTTTGCATTAACAGCGGGTCCTTCTGCCAAAATCTCTGCAAGTTTCTCTGCATGTGTTCCGAATAAAAATGTCAGCCGTTGACTGGTCTTTTTTTTTTTTAATAACCTGGAGATGTGAAAATGACATCATTTTGGAGCTGCACTCCAAACGCAGTTGTGACTGGTTCGTGTGTCAGTGAAAAAGCCTTGTGGTTGTATCAGTTGAATATATAACAATACTCACAGACAGGATTTTTCAACTCCTGAAAAGTTATGACGACGGCAACGTTTTTATCTTTTGTACCGATAATCGCGAGGTAAACAGTAGAACTCCGGCGTTCATGTTCACGTTTTGACGGAGCCCTCCACGTTGGGTCTCCGGACCGGCTCCATTCAAATGAATGAAAGAGCTGCCTTTTTTCGCTCAGGGCTTATATTTCAGGGTGTAGTGCAGAGTAGGGATTTGTGACTGCTACAATGAAACTTAACTGGATCCTGATAAACTCTTAGTAGAAATTATTTGTCTGGTAACATGGAAAATAATCAGCACTATTTCAGTTCAGGGAGATGATATGACCTTTATATCAGTTTGTACTGTAGTATTTTGCTTCATTCTCAGTAATACATATCCTTATTCCTTGACCCTTGACAGCCTATATTTCCATGTTTGCTAGACTGTGAGTTGAACACAGTATGTGCCTGTTCCTGTTTCCATATGAGTAGTTTTCTAAAATGTTTAAATGATCTCAGGTCCAGGTCGAAGAAACTATTTAATTGAATAGGCTGCCGAGCTGAAAATGTTAAGGAAACTGCAGTCTGGTCTAGACCTCTTAGTGCCCCGGTCCATTTGACACTGATAAATGTTCTCATGGAGTTAAGTAGAGGAACTTAAAAGATTCATGGTGTTCTTTCTCTGATACCGTCTGCTTCTACCTGCTCACTTTCTCTGTCTTGTAATCCCTTTTGACCTCTGCCCTCCCCCATGCAGACTGTGTAAATCTGCCCTCTCTTCTCCCTCCTCCCGACAACACACCCATCCTCTACTCCCTCATTAAAAAAAAACAACAACTTCATCTTCAGTACTTCCAGCTCAGATGGTTTGCCAGAAATCTGGAGATCTGGGAGGCGGGGAGGGGCACGGAGGCCACCATGCTGATGTCTCGCTAATGCTGCCCGATAAATCACTCACCAAGATTCCTGCACACTCCCACAAACCGTGCTGTGTCCACCGTGACTTGTTGATTCATTTATCAGTCTATCTTTGAGGTACTGAGCTGCTGCTGCAGGCTATTAAGCACTGCTATCCCATGTAGCTGCCAGTTGAAGAACTCATTCACTTCATTACAGACACTGTACAGGGTGATAGCTAAATGATCATCAATAGGCCAAATGAGACTAAGTTGAACTGCTTTATGAAGAATGACATGAAGGGGATATACTGTGTGAGCAATTAAACATTTTCAGGTATGTGTGAGGAGTCGACTTTAGTTTGAGTGAGTCCTTCAAAACACAGTAATTCCCCCAGTTCCTCCAGTGTATGTCAGTGGGACAAAATCAAACAAAATATCACTGCTCCTCCGAATGTTGTAGTTTCAACTATTCCTCACACGATGTGCCAAGAGACCCTCCCTCATATTCCTTGAAAAGTTCTCAGTCCTTATAACCCTTTAGGGAAATGGCTCGTAGAAATTCCTCCAAACGACTGTAGAGATTTTTTTTTTATCACCATATTTCTGTGGTGTGTTAGGCTGGTGGTACCCAACCTTTTTTTTTGTAATAAAGCGTCTTCTTGCGACCCCCCCAATCACATGTTCCATGCCTATCAGTTAAAATAGAAAAATGATGTTCAATTCTCAGATGGTTTCATTTGAATAATTTTTAGAGGCCAGAAGAGGTAAAACTATACAGTATTTCACAAGAAAGATTAGGGGTAACTCCCCAAAATAATTGTATTGTTTTTTTTTTTTAAAGTGATTGTTATTCATTAATAATCATCTGCTGACCCCCAGTCTGGGAACCACTGTGTTAGGGCCTGTTTTCCACCACATTCAATAGAACCAAGTGCAAGTCAACATGATAGCTTTGGATGACCGTCTGACCGTTGTTAGCTGGAGGTTGTAGGCGAGGGGTTAAGCTGGGCGTTCATTCAGTCAGCTGTTTCTAGTTCAGCAGCCTTGCGTACAGACCCCGCTGCAGGGGGAGTGAGAACGGTGAAGGGAGGGGGTATTATGAGAGGTGGGGGTAGGGGTGGGGTGTTGCAGTTGACTAATTGTTGTAATGTGGTCTAACGGCGCACTACTCGCTCCATCTCTGTCATTCTGCGTCAACTTGCCTCAGAGTGCTTCTCTCCGCAGTCATCTGGAATGCACGCTTTATCATGCACGCATGCACAAATGAGCGCTGGAGAAGGACTTATCCACACACGCACACACACATATACACACACCCACACCTCTTTTACCTCCCGGGGGAGTCGAACCCAAATCGTTAAGTTTATCCACTTTTTCTCTGTGTTTGCTTTTCTTACATTTATGTCATCAGGCGCAATTTCCCCTCAGAGTTCCCTGCAGTCTTCCACCATAAAGTGCTGCTGTTGACTTCAGCTCTGGTTAGCTGTAATTGGGATCGCATGCTGTGAAGTTATGAAATCCTCTGCGTGTCCTGTGGTCCTGCATGGCTCACTAAAAAGAAATGGTGAGAACTTTTGTAGTGGTGAGGGAGGTGGATTCTCTCACAGGCCACCACAGTAAAATATGGATGGGCTTTATGGCCTGGGATTGCAAAGTGCTAGTCTTGCAGTTTTGTATTTTCATGAATATTGGACAATATCTTGGGTTGTAGGAACATTGGTATCTCTTATTATATATACTACTCTATGTGTACTGTATGTCCTCTGAGGTATTGCTTTAATTGGCTGTTGGCTGAAAGCTTTTTGTCCATCTGGTATCGATGGAAACTCTTTACCATTGTAAAAAAAGCCAGAAGGTATGTTGGTGTCATAGTTGGTAACTATCTGCATTCTTTATAGTGATTAATCTGCATTGATTGATCACATTAGGCACATGCTGTACTTGTACCATGTTGAATGGGTCACAGTTATGTTTTTGTTGTTGTCTTTGATATTTTGACTCATAAATGTCAGCATGTGTCAGAACCATCTGGGTTGGGTGCAGGGTATCAGATTAGCTCCTAGTCCTTTTGAAACCACTCTGAATACTTTAATCTGGTAGTACAATTAGCTAATGAAGATGTTTAGTTACATTTTTTTAATGTTTTTTTTATTTTATGAACAATCAATGACAAGTTTTGGTGCTCTCTGGGTCATCAGTAAATCAGTAATGAAACCTTGTATGCTAGTTTATGCAAATGATTGGGTCCTATATGGGAATAGAAGAGCAGTCTGATTGATTAGAGCGCTGTTGTAAAGGTTCACTCTCTGTTGTTGACTAGAAACGATTATAATGCAATCTCCCTTTTCATTCAAACCAAGGTATCCTTTTAGCAAAGCCAAGTTGTTTTTTAACTCATGCTATAGACAGGGCACTAATTCTGTTTAGTATACGACATTATGAAAATATGATGTACTTTAGGAAGTCCAGATTTCCATATCATTGCAAGGGTGCAATTATAAAAAGACAGTATAAGTTTCAATATAAAAGGAAAAGAGAAAACTCAAAATAATACCTCCTGTAATTAACCAGCCAGGTTACCATTTGTGTCCTCTGCCAAATTTCGTTGAAATGTGGTGGAAAGTTTGGTCATGGACCTTTTGGTTTGGATCCAGGATTTTTTGAAAAAAAAAAAGCTTTCATTACATGAGATAGGGCATTTCTTCAAAATGTTTGATATTTTCTCATGAACTGCGGCTCTTCCTTTAATGATCAAATCTGGTACACATGTCCTACTTATCACTGTGTATTTCCAGTTATGGATCCAGATGCAGAATAAAAATGTCTAAACCTTTTTTCTGTTCATAAAATAACAAGTTTAGGGAACAAGTTTTGTCCCGCCTTGTTGGAGTTGTTGTTGTTGTTTTCATTATGGCTCATAAGGCTCATATCTATGATTTATAGCCTTGAAAGATGCATTTTTACTTGCCACAAGTTATTATCAACAAAATCCTTCATATCCAATTATCAAATTGAGCAGCTAGGGTCACTAATTGAACCTTTTGAAGAGGGTTGATTACAATAATTCCAACAACAAAACAACAACAAATAGGCCGTACCATCACTGGGCATCACTGGAAAATGAGTTAACAGTATAAATTTTGGAAAAATTGCCTGCATGGAGATGAATGCAGGAAAATGAACACATTAACTGAAAACATATTAAAAATTAAAAAAAAGGAATTCCACCTCCACAAAGACGCGGCTATTCAAGGAATAGCCGCGTCTTTGGGCTTATTTATTTAAAACTTTACTCATCAGTGCCTTCGTGCACCTATACCTCATTGGCCCTGCATCCCTTAACTGTAGCTGTACTTTATGCTTTTGGGTTAGTCACCCTTGTCTTCGTTCATCATGGGAGGGCTAATGACCCAAGCTGGTTAAGATCTCCCATTCTCTTTCTAACAGGCGAGGGAAGCACACCTCAACGTGCTCTCCGCTTCACCTCCCATCACTCACACAGCCATCTCCTCCACAGTCTTTAGTGGATTTAGGGGTTAGCCACACCTCACTGCATTCACCCCTTTCAATGAGCTGTCACTGATTGAAGTCCATTTGCATATAAATGGACAACTAATTCTCTCCTTCTTAATCAGCTTTTGCCTAAAGGTCCAAGCGCGTCTCCACATTTGACCTCACATTAAAACCTTTTCTTTTTGCAATAGAAACTTTAAAAAGTGCACTGGGAAGATGTTGTTCTTGTGTCCGCATCCACATCTGATAAGGCAGATAATGTGATTGCAGTAATGGAGGGAGTCCAGGCAGGCTGTCCTGGTTATCTGTATGTTTTCCTCTCTGGGTCTTTCTCTTCCTTTTTCTTCCAGAGTGCACAGCAAAGATCTTATTTGGGGACAGATGGATCAAGGAGAAGAACCACAAGATTTTGGCAAACATATAAACCTCTCCTCTGCACTCCTCTCCTCTCACCCCTAGCCCCCTCCCCTTCTCCTGACATTCTCTCTGTCCTCCCCTCCTCTCTGACTCACATCCTCCCTGCATTCCTTCTCCTCTTTCCTCCTCTTGTTCCTCACCCAATATCCTCTGGGTCTGTCTTTGTGTCCTTCCTCATCCAAACAATTTTTGTTTCGGTTCTTGTAAACAGGGTTGGAAGTACTTTCCCTACATGTTATTACTGTAGCTGTTTATTCCCATTTTTGCCATATGGCCATTTGACTAAATTCCAAACATTTTAGTAGTGTTTTTGGAACTCATTTATTAATGTGAGGCATGGCTGCATGCAGCAAATATCAGCTGTTTTTGGGTACAAAAAATAGCCAGATAATACAAGAACTTCTTCCAATAAACTGACATAGCACTTACATCTCAAGTACTTCATATTAATGAACAACACTTGCACTTTGATTCAAATTATTTTTTGCATACTTCTTATGACATTATATGATGTACATATCATTTGCCACAGTAAGCTGAAGAAACAAAACTTTTAAAGATTGGTAGCTTGTAAGCATATTTCAAAGTAGCTTCCCGTCACTGCTCCTGGATTGGTTTGCACCAGCTATTCGTAAATCTCTAACAAAGTTTGTGTATAATGTCCTTTTTGTTTTTAGTAACTACTAGCTAGTTTCAAACTAGTGTTTGTTTTATTTAGTTTACATACAGTATGTATCTAGGACATATCTGATTCCACCTAACTGAAGTTATTTGGTCATTAAGTCTGACGTTATTTTATGGGAAATGTAATTTAAAATCTTTCTAATTTACATTTTTGTTAAACAGTATTTTAGTCAAATGTGTATACTAATATTCCATTACCTCTTTTACTCTTAACTTTAAACATGTAGTATATTAGCAAGCTAACGTTAGCTTTGTCAGTTGGTTCAGTTAGCTACATAACGACTGTCCTCCCCAAAAATACGGCCGTATAGGTCATCTGTGCAAGCAGCTTATTACAGCTCATATTTATCTTTGTTGTTAGGTGGTGACCTATAAACATCACAGGACTTTGACTCAGGAGACTGCTGTTCGTGTCCCGTGTGAAACCAAAAGTCAACGTTGACTTATTTTAACTTACGTAGCATACGTAACTTAAGTTACGTACGTAGTTACGTAACTAACGTACTTATTTTAACCTAAACCATGATCTTTTTCTGAACCTAACCAAGTAGTTTTGGTGCCTAAACCTAACCAAACTGCAACTGTTTCACAACGTTAACCACGTGTTGTTGTTGTTACCATGACGACGAAGGTCCGGTACGCCTATATGTGTCATCTTGGGAGTCATTGGAAAACGACCTATTCTGTTGTTTAGGTTGGAGGACTTGTACGTAACAGTTACACCTGGCAGCTAGTTAGTGTAAATTTTTAGTAACAACTAATCTCTACATAGGAACCCATTTTAATTTAGTGATGAGTAAATCTCCACTTTGTAAACACTTAAGTTATAAAGAGGCCAAGTTTGACACAACTGTGTTGTTACAGTGAGGGAGAGGGGGGCGGCGGGAGAAACCATGGGATGACGGAGCGTTCACTCTGCCCCGTCATGCCAGTTAGCAGCTGGAGCTGACACTGGTACTAACACCAGAGCCCCCCTCCTTTCTCTCTCTCTCCCACAAACATCTCATTACCACATTTTTAGCTGCATCAGCAAGACTGAAAAACTGAGGCAGAAACTAAGTGTGTGCGTGTGATAAAGAGGAAAGGGGCGGTGTGTTTTTCCTGTGTTCTGATAGTTGTAGGTCCCTGAGAGTGGAGGGCTGTGCTGTATACTGAGCCTGACCTGTCTGTGTAGATGGAAGTTAAGGTAAGCGGAGGTAGTAAAGCCTCTTTTTCATCAATAGCAACGTGGCCTTAGAAAACACACGGTTCACATTCACTCACTGGCTGAGTTGTTGTCTGTGGGAAGCCCTTCACTTAAATTGATAAATTTGATGCAGCATTTTGATAAGATTCCAAACCACTGACTGTCTAGCTGCGTCTGACAGCGTGTGGCGAGAAATCTTACAACTGACCTCTCTGTGTTTCTGGTTGTCTCTCATCTTCCCTTCATCACTCTCTCCGTCTATTTGATTAATCCTCTAGATTAGCTTGTCGGTGTCACCCGCCCCCCTACTCTCCCCTAACGTCGAGTCCTCTTTCTCGCTCTTCCATCTCTCCTCTCTCATTTTGTCTTTCTCATTACAAATCAGCAGCATCATTATCTGGGCTTTACCTGCCCACAGTTGCTGGAGGATTTAGTTTTCCTGCTGCAGCGGGAGATGGCTTTCCCCTTCAAAACAATGATTAATGATGCACAATTTCTGAGTAGGCAGAAATGGCAAGCGTGCTCCAGTTTTGAAGAATATTAATTGCATCAACAGGCATTCACTCACAAACACTCATTACCTCCTCTCACCAGCAAGGCTCTTACCTCTCCCTGTCAGATGTTTCGCCCTCCTCCTCTGTTTGGTCTTTTTTATTTACTTTTTCAGTGGACATGGTGTGAGAAAGGTGTCTGCTTTTTCAGTAGAGTTATGTTGACAGATTGAGCATGAAAAACAAACTTGTCTATACTTGCAGACAACGGAAAAACAGATGATTGCATAGCCTTTGTAACAACTGTCATTTGCATAGTCTGCAGATAATGTTTTCCTCTCAGTGCCTGATATTTTAAAACCAAGCCATGTCCACGTCCCATGGATGAAGCAAACCTTTTGTAAAAAAGGTTTCTTCATTGTTTGTTCCGGCTTCTGTAGACCTTTCCCAAGTGTCACTCCACCTGAAATCACACTCACAGCTGTGGAGGGCGTTTTTTGTTAAGGGAGACGGTATAAATAAGCTAGTAAATAGTGGGACAGACTCGCCTTTCTTTACCATCACCATGGATATTTACACCCAGCTGTTCAAATTACATTATGTGAGGTTTACTGTAAATATTTAAAGCTGCACTAATCAATATTTTTATATGAACAATGGGTCAAATGACACACGTGAAATGTGAAAGCTCGTAGTGACAAACCCAAGGAGAATTATCACTTAAGTTGGCAGTTCCTCTCAGGTCTATGGAGATTCTTAGCATCTTTAAGCTCATTATTTTGGTTTTTATGGCCCAGAACTTTACTGTTTTGGTTCAGTCTCACCTTTCTCATCAGCGTTGTTTCCAGCAGAGGCTAAAAGGAGAGCGAATATTGGACTTGCATTCGTCAGGTGGCCAAAAACACAACTCCAAATGTCTGCTAGATGTTTAAATAGGCAACTGTTTGCTAACGTGTTTGCCATAAGCTGAATATGTGTTGAGTTAACAGCTGGTTCCACTAGCCAAAATATGTTCTTTCTTTCTTATTGGTGAACCCCTCCAAGTTGAATGTACAGACAGAGGCAGAGTGGACAGGATGAGGGTGCAGTGGTGGGAATGGGGCTGAGCCTGGCTGCATTTCTTTGCACACCTTTTCTTGGCATGCATATGTTAGTTTTAGCATTTTAAAACAAATGCTTTGGTTTAAAATAATCAAACACAAGCATATATGTCACGTAAACACCTTTGGAAAGCAAGGCAAGACCTCAGTGAAGCTCAGAATAATTGTGTTTTGACTTTATGGATGAAAACTCAAGAGGAGAGATGTGTGAGAAAGGCTGCTTTGTCCTCAAGTTGTATTTGCTTAAGTATGTGGCAGCTGGCATTTGTATGTGTGATGCACCTACTCTGTGCAACTTTATTTATGTGCACATGAACATACGTCTATGTATCTGTTTTTGTTCTCTCTTTTTTCATGTGAGTTGTAGGTGCACCTGTCCATGTCAAAGTGTGTATTGCTGCGTTTTGTTAGTGCTAGTGAGTTTTTCTTTAGCTTTCATGACTTGAGAGTATTGCTAAGTTACACCTCTCTGTTTGCCCAGCCAGCCTCCAAGGTAAACACGTCTGTAAGCCTCAGCAGCCTCAGCTCTGTGTAATGTTAGCTTTGGGTCTGTCTCCCGCACATTTCTTGAGTTAGCGCTAAGGCTCCTGACTGTGCCCAGGACTTGAGCATGAGCGCTAACATCAACACCAAAAGCCCTTACCACCTAATTAAAACAAAGTCAATTTCCACCACGAGTTCCACATTTTCATTTGTGACTCCTCCTCAGGCTTGCCAGGACCTGCGGTGATGGCGTGTTGTGATGATGTTTAGTGCAGAACCCGTTAAGTATTTGTCTTGGGTTACCAAGGCAATATTCTCTCACACTGAGAGGATTTGGAATGGGATCCTAATCACCTATTCCCCTTTAAATTCTGCTTTTCAGAAATTGTGCTGAAACTCTCCACAGTGAAAGCTTTGTGTGTGTCATCTCAGTTTACGGCTTCTGTGTAACCTTTGTTTACTTTAGCAGTTTTGCTGAAGGTGCCTTTTCTGTGGATTTTACTGGAGCTTATGGAGATGCAAGCAGCCTGGGTCGTGTTGTCTGTGAAAGCGATTATAAGGTGTCAGCACATCAGTCAGCTGGGTCGTGTGTTTGGGGAAAATGCATGTAGAATGTACAGTGTATTGATCCTTTAACTCAGGATCAATCTCAGTTTTCTCTGAGTCTCAGGTCCAGTTTGTTCATTTCTTAATTTGCACTGGGGCAATATTTTATATTCCCTGTGTGGCTTTTAATATTTTTAGAAGTTACAGTAGATGTCAGATACTGTCAGTCAGCCTGTTGGGTGGTTTGACAGACTGAAATATCTCAATAGCTGAAGGATGGATTGCCATGAAACTTTGTACAGACATTCATGTTCCCCAGAGGATGAATCCTAATGACTTTGGTGATCCCCTGACTTTTCCTCTACAGCCACCATGAGGTTGGCATTTGTGGTTTTAAGTGAATTGTCTCAACAGCTTTTGGATGGATGGCTATTAAATATGGTACAGACGTTCATGTTTTCCTCCGGATGAATAGTAACAACTTAAATGATTCCTTAACTTTTCATGGAGCGCCATCATCAGGTCATTTTTGATTTTAATTTGTCCAATCCTTTAGTTTCCAAATACTTGGAAAAACTAATGACATTCCCATTATTTTCAGCTATACTTTGTTTTGATTGCTATTTAGCAATTCTTAGGATGCTAACATGCTAAACTAAGGTGGTGAACATGGTAAACATTATACCTGCTAAACATCTGCACGTTAGCATTGTCATTGTGAGCATTGTAGTATTTAGCTCAAATCACCGTTAATGCTAGCATGTCAGTAGACCCTTGGCATTGATTTTAGCCTTCATGTAAACCGAGTTTCTAACATGTTTTTTTCTTTTCTTCTCTTTCTCGCTCTCTCTCTCTCTTTCATGGTCCTGCTTTTCTTGATGTTGCTTGACAATGATGATGACTCTTCTCCCATCATTCCTTCAGGTAAGAAAAACGCTGCCTTCCCCGTGCATTTAGTACACATGTAATATGATGAATGTGCAACACCTGCCTCCCACATCATAAAGATTGTTGTTTTACACCCACCTGCTATAAAAATGTGGAATTTCCATCATTACGCAAATTCTAGACAGAAGAGTAGCGGAAGTCATGAAGATGAGGAATGAGGCAGATATTTCCGCACTGCTGACTGTTCAGTGGGGGCTTAAAATAATATTTAAACGGTGGATGACTGTATCTGTCTGCATACCAGAAGCCTGATGATGGTAGCAGTAGTGATACAGGAAGGTGTCTGGGGCTACTGAGAGGTGGACAGGTGGAGAGTCTTCACTATCACACTCATATAAAAACACTGAGGTCAAAGCCAGATGGAATTTTTTCTTTGCCGATGTAAAAAATGACATCTTTTTTCCCCTCACCCATTTAATGGCCCACAATCCCTTGAGCCCCGAGCGCTCACCGCAACCAAGCTTGCTGTGTCACTGTTACTGACGTTTAGCACATTTTCCATTCCATCCTTCTGATCTCCTAAAAATCCAGAGCGACGGTGAGGATCCAGCCTTCACAGCTCACCAAAGGACCGTAGATAAAGCTAACGTGAAACGGCAGCATGATAAAGCTCACAGGGGGAGGTCTTTTTAGAGGCAAAGATGAGTTTGCAGTGCAGTTTTCATCTATTCTAGCTCATGGATATGCCACTTGTGGACACATTTATAGTACTTTGAGTGTGTACATTTTTGCCTGGAAGACCCTAGTGAGCCACCTGCCATCTCTACACACAGGGGCTGTGGGTGGAGCTCCAGCATCTGTTAAACACTTCAATTGCAGGCATATACATGCTTATGAAGTGTACACAGATTTTGGTGGCTGGCTCTACTGAGGATTGAACAAGAGCATTGGTTGTGCATTGCTACACAGGACCAACAGGTGACGGCACAGTTAAATGTCAATCAAGGTAATTTCTTATATAACTCAGTAAATCATTAATCTCTGATGATCCCGTAGGGTCAATAGAATATTGACATGGTGAAGTGTTGCCACCACTCCTCAACCTACCTTGCGTACTCCTGTAATCACATCATTTTGGTTTCAGTAACTGAACTGCCTTAGGCTACATCCACACTAATACGTTTTTGTTTTAAAACGCATAACATTTGCTACGTTTACGCCTAGCGTCCACACTACTCCTGCAGTTTCGAACCCCTAAAATGGAGACCTTTGAAAACGCTGCTGACCCCGTTTTAGTTTGAAAACTCTGAGATTGCGTTTTAGTGAGGATGAGTGGAAACTGAGACGTTTTAAAACGATGATGCAGACACCCACGTTCGCTTCCTGATTGGGTCTTTCCAGCCACAATGTGTCCTACCCTGATTTGTCACGCCCCTGTCACGTGACCCTTTCCCAGAAGAAAACAAACAACATCAGCCTTGAATGGTCATGTGATATGTGTTTTCAAGCGTGTAGTATGGACGGAG
This sequence comes from Macquaria ambigua, assembly GCA_008360985.2. Taxonomy (NCBI): domain Eukaryota; kingdom Metazoa; phylum Chordata; class Actinopteri; order Centrarchiformes; family Percichthyidae; genus Macquaria; species Macquaria ambigua. The sequence goes on along the minus strand of VMKM01003388.1, from coordinate 7,612 downwards.
ATTATTTCTGAAATGGTGATAAAACGCTCATGTGTACGTTTTAAAACGAAAACATGTTAGTGTGGACGTAGCCTTAGAAGTACTGGTTGCAGCTCTTGTGTTTGTTGTCTTGAGAAGATGAGTAATGAATAGCGTTGCCAATAGTTTTGGAGTCAAACAAGTGAGCCCTTATCCAGAGTGAACGGATTTGAATCAAACACTACAGATCTACCAACTACCAGCCAAGTAAAGCCTGAGAAACACTTGACAGTGTGATTGACATCTACAGTCTCTATAAACTATGTAGTTGCTTGGGTGGTCCTGTCCATTTGGAGGCTAAATGAAAGCTGGTGGAGCTTGTGCGTGTATGTATGTGTGTGTGAGGAGGGCGTTCCTGTCCACTCAGCACATTCCCCCCCAGGGTGGGTGGTGGGGGGCACATCTGTGGCACACTCCCTGCCCTGGTGCCCTGCCAGGCCTCCATGCCTTCCTCCTTCCCTCACTCCCTTTTCCCTTCCTCTGGTTTTGCTTGTCCCTCCCCTCTTTGTGGTTGTTCCTGTCTTGTTTTCTCCCGCCTCTTCTTTGTCCTCACCATCCTCTCAGTCTCCCTCTTTCCAAATCTTTCTCTTGCTCTTTCTTACTCCCTATCTCTTCCAGCAGGTGTACATGGGTCTGAAAAAAGTCACATTCAACATGCAATGGCAGACTTTTCTTTTTGCTACACTTCCATAAAGTTGAAAGATTAAAAAAGAAATGGTCCAAATCCAACCAGCAAAGACAGAGATATCCCTAGTTTTAGTCTCTAATATGGGTCAAATTCCAAAAATGCTGGATCCCAAAAACGAAAGTCTCCAAGCCCAAACCAAAATAACCCTGATGACATCATCAGGGTTATTTTCTTAGAAAGCTCCCTCCAGAGCCACAGAAGACATTATACAACTGTTTTCACAGGCTGAGTAGTACTCCCCATGATGAGTAACCAAAAACTAAACTTAATGTGGAGTGCTCCTTGAATATACAACAGTCCAATTTTAACATCAGATTTATTTTTTTGTCACAATCAATTGGAAATATGCTAATATGATTTGCCTACTTTCTTTGTTTGGTTTTTGATTTGGTCTTAAAGACAGCTCTTGGTAGAAATCAGGGTTTTACATCTTAAATTTGGCCCATTTATTCTTTCCTTTCTTTTGTGCTCCTACATCTCTCCCTCTGGCCTCTCTCTTCCTCTCCTGTCATCCCCACCTGCCTCCATCTACCTCCAGCTGAGCTCCCCTGCCTTTGAAACATCCACTAACAGAGTTCTTCCACCCATTGCGAGTCACAAAGAAAAATTATAACTCTGGTGCTTTTTGAAGCTGCAGCTGAGACCTTGATCTCCATGCCTTCCTGCACTCACCATTCACCAATTTACCAAATTACTTTTCTTCTTGATAACTGATGAATGCCTGACAAGAAGGAGCTGCCTTATAGTTCAGTATCCTCAATTTGTTTCACATCTGCTCTTGACACAGCAGAAGTGGCGACTGGTTGTCATGTAAGGATTTGAAACACTTGGTCCGCATCAATTTCCCTTTATATTAACATGACATACAGACATACTTTAAGTAACTGTTAATGTTTAATCAGACCCCCAAACATGGAGGTTGTAGATAGTTAAAAACTATTTGGGAATAAGTTGGTCTGTGAGTCTCCGTGAACTTAAATTGCAGTGTGACTCGGAACTGTGGGAAAGGTTGACAGAAGGAGAGACAAATGGAGACAGACTTGACCTCCATTATCACTTGCAACTGCCACACAAACACACACACACACACACACACACACACACACACACAAAAATGTAATAGATTGTCTGCATGGAGGAGTGGTTCTGTTGTCATGTGGTGGGCAACATTTATTCGCTGTGTGTTTATCTCTTTGTTCTGTTGAGTATTAGTTGTCACAGTGAAAGATGGAGCTCTTAACTTTTTTTTTTGTCAGAGTCTGTGTGTGCGTTTGTCTGTATTAATAGACACAAAACCTGGGGCCAGATCCATAAAACTGTGTGTACTGTAGATTCACGAGTAAAACTTATGTGTATGCGCAAAGACAGAAATGTGCATATCCATTCTTTTCGTCACTGTTAGCCATAAATGGATGTAAACCTTAATCAATCATTTGCGTATAAAAACCCTGTTTGCACCACAAGTTATTAGACATGGGAATGAAACCAACGGCAAAAAGAAGCGCAATTTCCCCGAATGTGAAACTGAGACACTCATTGGTGAAGTCGAGAAAAGAAATGCTTTTTATTTGGTGGTCTCACTCTGGAATCACAAAGAGAACAAAAAACTACTGAATGGCAAAAAGTAACGGAGGCTGGTGGGGGTCAAAGAGAAATGGTGGAACTACAAACGAGAGGCAAAAAAGCGCATTAGTGCACACAAAGAAAGCATGAGGGAGGACAGCCAACCCCTGCTTTATCTACAGCGGATGACCGCATTGCTTCTATTTTGGCCCACACAGCTTTGCGTGGAATTGTTGATGGTGACGAGGGAGACACGGATGCACAGATGGAACGTGGTAAAGGAAAGCGATTAGTTTTATTAAATAAAATGTTCCACAGAGGGACATCATCAATGCAATTGTCTCCCTGAGATAGAGGAGCAGTTTGAAAGAGTTGTTAAATAATAATCTTCAGAGTCTTGCAGCCTATTTTCTATATATACTTTGAATTACACACATGAAACTTTACTCACTTACAGTCGATGCATCACGCCAAGACCTATTCCGTGTCTCGCCTTATTTTTCATTTCCACTTCACCATAACCCACTTTGCTTGCTCTAGAAAACTGTGTGTATGCATGGTCTGAAGTGTGCGGGAGTTGCACATTCTTCCTTTATAAATACCAGTTTATGTGTGAGAAAAGGCGTACGTATACACAACGTTTATACATCTGGTGTTTCAGCCACATGTTTGTGAGTTTGGATACATTTGCGTGGCTACGTTCAGGCACATGATTGTGTACAATGTGAGCTGCTGACAGTGATTACTAGCTGCCAGTTCCCAGCCAGCTGATCCCCTGCCTGTCTGTCTGTCTGTCTGTCTGTCTGGAGTGTAGGCCTGCCCTGCTGCTCCACTCTCAGCCTCATCCTCATCTTTGGCTGAAATTCTCCCATGGCTCAGCGGCACACTGCTCTGTGCTGCTCTCTGCTCTTACCAAGCTGAGTGAGGCAAATTCATTCATTCATGAATCATTTTTTTGTCGAAAAATGTTTTTGTTTTTTTTGTCGAAAAAATTAAAATGGCAAGGTTTCCTAACTCCCGGTTCTTCTTAAAAAAGTAATAGGTTAATGAGAGCATACACATCATCTATGTGTCCCTGGCAGATAATCTGCTCCAGTTCTCTTTGCTGATTCTCTACCAAGTACTGTAGTAACAAAAACGGCATACTTTGATATTAAGAAGGGCATGGATGTAGAATATGGAAGCTTTAAAATGCCAAAATAAAAAATACATATAATGTTTATTGTATTTCACTTTATTTTAAATCCTCCAAAGTAGGACAGATACACAGCATACAAAAGAAAAACATGTATAAGAGTCCTTAATTACCAATATTAAAATGAAATAACTTTTTTTGTTCATATGATGTACAACAAAATAAAAATAAAAAAACCCCAACTTTCATTTTCAACACATCATTAATGCCAAAATTAGAATTAATAAAATAAATAAATAAAACAAATGGAAGCCCCACTGGCAAATTAACTTTATGGTGCTCATTGTGTGTGTGTATAATCCTGCCATGTTTGTAATGAAATTTAGTGTGACCTTACGTTTCCATATTCAAACTGGCAGACGGTGTGCTAAAAACTTACAGCAATAGTTTGCTAATAGCAATAGTCTTTGTGCTAAGCTAAGCTAACCGACTGCTGGCTGTAGCGTATGTTTACCTTACAGATACGAGGAGTGGTGTCAAATCTTCTCATCTAACTTGGCAAAATGTCGAACTCTTTCTTTAAATGAAAACGTAAACAGATCTTTCACATTTGAATTTATTTACTTGTGTCCTATTAATCTTTTAAGAAACACTGCTTTACGTGCTGTCACACTGTTTGAAAGCAGAGAGGGAGGTGTGTGTCCGTCAGTGTGTCGTCACCACGGTTTGGAAGTAGACCCCTGTGGTGGATTAAGGCTGTGAACTGGCGGCCTAGTCCTCGGACCTGGGCCCGCTCCAGCCTGAGCTGGTGGCGGTGTGTTTGAGAGCGTTTTGAGCCTGCGTCTGTGTGCATGTGGATTCTCTTGTTTGTGTGTATGGGTGTGTTCCCTTGTAACGACTTTATAAGAGCAAGCTGCACAACACAGTTACACATTATATGACCGCCCTCTGACTCTCTGTCTAACTCGCACAAAGCTCTTCTCATGGTTCACTGGGCGCCATCTTGCTCATCGTGCGATGGTGCTTGGACACTGCAGATAACTACGGCTCGTATTTAAATATGTGTGCGCTTCTGTTCACAGGTAGACAGCACAGCACATGGCACAATACACGCATACAGCCTCACATGGACATTATGCACTTGCATGGAATGAATGCAAAGACAGGAGTACAATGTGGAGTAATTGATACATGGGCTCCTATCCATGTAGACACTCAAGCTGTTTCCAGGTTCATCAAGTATGAGTGTTATGAGGTTTGCTTGCAACATGGCTTGTGAGTGACTGGGTGCATGCAACGTATTCATGGGTCAAATGCATCTCATTCTGTTGGGGTGCTTGGGGAATTTTATCTTGGATGAAACTGAGTAGATCCTAATATTTGTATTTATTCATTTGTTTATTTACATTTTTTTTGCTATGGGGATTTATTACTTTGAGTGTTAAGTAAATGTCTTGTTAGAGTGTGCCCCACTCATACTTATCTGCCCCTGCTGGTTGTAACTTAGTGTTACAACTATGTTACTGTGTCTTTATGCCTGGCCTGGAGTCAGCTGTTAAGGGATGCAACGCTGGATGAGCGTTGCCCGATGCTGACCCAGAAACAACTGTAGACGTAACCAGCAGTGACTGCTGCCCCATTAGCCCACAACCCTGAAACACACACAGCTTTGTTTGTTTGTGTGTGTGTGTGTGTGTGTGTGTGTGTGTGCGTGTGAACTTATAAATATGCATGTTTTTGAATTGGAATTTTGCTTTGTTTTATTTTATTGACATTTTTTTTTCTTCTCTGTGTCAAGAGCAGAAAACCTGGTCTGTTTTAAATGTTGCTGCTGATTGTGGATTGAAAGTGTTGTTGGGTGACCAAAGAGCAAAGCTTCATGTACAGCAACTGAATAATCTGCAGGACTGGTGGCAATAATGGACAAAGTTTGAAATAATACGTGTGTTTGCATTTTGTGTTCAGTTTGTCCTGTAAGACATGATGAATAGATGCACCTTTTTAAGTGTTTTTTCCCTCTATCTCTATTTATGCTTGTTTCTTGTGTTAGTGTGCGTGTGTGTGTGTGTGTGTGTGTGTGTGTGTGTTCCCATCCTGTTTCTAAAATTAGATGAGCGAGCAGATGTGGTGTGTTTGAGTGTCCCTTTTGTATGCATGTGTTGCCAAATGTATTCATCCGCATTAGCGAGGCTGTATGTCTGTATTTGTGCATTCAAACAGCATCTTGAGCGCGTCTTGACTCAGCAGTGTGACGGGGGCAGGAAAGTGGGTCAGTCGTGCCCTCTCCAGGCATGAGGGACGGACAGGCGGATGGATGGATGGATGGATGGAAGGATGGATTTAAGAGGATGACTAGAGGTGGATGTTTTCTGCTCAAAGGGTGTGGCTAAGGGAAGGAAATAAGGACTTTAAGGATGGAAGCGGGGTTAAGTAAGGGAATACATAAAAAGGGAAGAGGCAAAGGAAAAGGATGAGCGAGAGGAAAAAAGAAAGCACACTGCCAACCTTGGGATGAAAATGAGAGGACAGCAAGAAATGGTGGAAAATACTGGAATATAAAGTAGTCAACTGTGTAGGTCTCAAGGCTGAGATCAGTGGTGAAAACACACAAAAAGCAAGAACAAACCTAAACTTACATTAGCAAAAGGCCCTAATGTAATGTATAGCTGAAACAATTAGTTGATTAATCAACATAAAAATAACCAGCAACTATTTTGATAATTGATTAATCGTTTGAGCCATTTTTTCTAGCAAAATGCCAAACATTTCCTAGTTGAGCTACTCTTGAGCTGTGAAAATGTGCAGCTTTTCTGTTTTATGTGATAATTAACTTTTAAAGATTTTGAAGTGTTGATAGTTTCAAGACATCACAGAGGGCTTCCAGGAAATTGTGATGGTCATTTTCACAATTTTCACATTTTCTAGACAATTGATTAGTCGAGAAAAAGATTGTTAGTTGTTTCCCTAAGTCAGAGGTTTTCAAAGTGGGAGGCGGGCCTCCCCAGGGGGCTCCAGACTGTTTCAGGAAAGGCTCAGTGAATGGAAGTGAAAAAAACATTACATTTGTTATCAAAAGGAGATCACATAGAAGAGCCTAAATGTGTGTGACTTGGTTAAAGAGGTAATTCAGAGATACAGTAGTTTTGAGGAACTGTACTGTTTTTCCCAGAGTCAGAAACTAATAAATGCCTCAGGACAGACCTTTTTTATGTATTTGGTGTAGTTTGAAGTTATGTCAAACAGCAATATTAGGCTATATTGTTGAGTGTCTATGGGATCAAATAACATAATCATGATTCCATAGGCATCCAGGAACTGAGCGAAACTAAGAAAGTAAACTAAGGTGAGATGAGGGGAGGCCCACAGTCTCAGACTTTGAAAAACCTCTGCCCTAATGTAAACTAATGTAATAAGTATAGGATATATTATTTAGTATATCAAACTATCTTGTAGATGTTTTATATAGCAGTTTCAAAACAATAATAATGTCTATAATGCTGACGTGATTAGTGTGATTAATTTTTAGTCAAACAGAAAATTATTCACCAACAATTTTGATAATCAATTTCTTTTGTGTCATTTATCAAGCAAAAATGAAAACAATCATGAGATTCAGCCTCTCAAATGTGAGGGTTTACTGCTTTTGATTTACTACTGATTTGATGTCATTTTAAATAGAATATTTTGGGGTTTTCAATTGTTAGACAAATCAGACAATTTAAAGACAATATTGGGAAATTGAGATGGGCCTTTTATCACTCTTCTGAAGTTTTCTAGAAGTTTTCCATTTGTCACAATCGACAAATGTAAGAAGTGAGCTGGTGCAACCCAGCGCTGGAAAGTTCAAATTATCATGTGCAATCAATTTTCAATAAAGTTACTTTTCCTCTGTAAAGTCCTTGGTAGATGATCTGTAAACTATCTGTGCTCAGATCAGCTCAAAAACTGAACTGATAAATCTTTGAAGGCAGCTGTGATAATCAGCACTGTTACACAGGCACACACTTACACACCTACATGTAAAGGTCTCGCCCACAGGCGTCAGCAAATTCCCCCAGTAGTCAGTATAGGCACACACACACACACACACACACACACACACACACACACACACACACACTGTATGCGCTGTCCCTCACATTTAATGATACTGAGTGACATATGCCCCCTGGTGGCAGAGTTAATGAGCTTGCCCTCTTAATCATAGA